>CAKNYM010050414.1:33897-65908 GCA_932195095.1 Andricus curvator
TGATGATGTGTAATGACCGGTTACACATTTGTCTTAGTGATTGGTTAGTGAAATATGAAGTTTCATTTATTTGTGTGGTACACATTTTTTTCTTCAAATTTTCTTCGTCTCGCCCTCCAGATTTGTTCAAATGCTAAAAAAAGCAAGCTCGTATTTTTAAAAATTTTTACATCTATTGATTTCCAGGGGTTTTTCAAAGCCCATAAAGTTTCACATGTATTTCCTCTGGAAAAAAGGCCTTTTTGGAAATTTGTGATAGAATCGTTAATATTAGATTATCTTACTGCATCTGGCATGATTTTCTTGAAAATTATTTGCTGAATACTTTTTAAATTCAACCCCCATAAAAAATTTGTATAGGGTCTCGAAAAAAACTCCATAAGTGCAAAAATGATGTATTATGTCCCGCGTGAAAAAAAGTTCCCTTGCTCAAGCATGGGTCAAAAACAGGTCAAAATGTTTAAAGTTCGACGGATTGCAGATTGTAACTTGCATAAAAACAAATAAAACCTTGCTAATTCTCTCTATTCATCATTTCACATAAATTGGCCTAGTTCTAAGTGCTTTTTCGAATAAAAATTCATAATTGGTTCCAAATATCAAAACCGTACCCATCACTCCAAAGTTAAGTTTCAGAAACCTATTATACCATTAAATTATTAAAATTAATTAAAATAATTAAAATTGCTTTAAATCGATATTTGCTAGTTAAATAATATTTTGCAGCCTAAAGTTCGATAATAATCTTTCTTAGACTATAGCCAGAAAATTTATAATTCTAAAGAACAAATTGGAGAAAGAGTTTGGACATGTGCAAAATTTTGAAAATCCCATGAGAATTCAAGGGAATCAGAGAATTCGAGGCATTCAGCAAATTCAAGGAATTCAGAGAATTCAAGGAATTTAGAGAATTCAGGGAATTCAACGAATTCAGGGAATTCAACGAATTCAGGGAATTCAACGAATTCAAGGTGTTCAAGGAATTCAACGAATTCAAAGAATTCAAGGAATTCAACGAATTCAAGGAATTATGAGAATTCCAGTAATGAAAACCGTTCTGTAAATTCTAAGGATTTTGAATTCTTTGTTTTCATAGATTTCATGGAATGCCTGGCATTCTCTGAATTCCTTAAATTCTCTTAATACCCTCAATTCTCAAAATTTCTTAAAATCTATGAATTCCTTGAATCCCTTCAATTCTCTAAATTCCTTAAATTCTCTAAATTCTTTGGATTCTCTGAATTCCGTCAATTCCATGAATTCCGTGAATTCCATGAACTCCATGAATTCCGTGAATTCCATGAATTCCGTGAATTCCACGAATTCCGTGAATTACATAAATTTCTTCAATTCCTTAAATTTCATGAATTCCGCGAATTGCTTGAATTCCATTAATTCCGCGAATTCCGTGAATCCCGTGAATTCCGTGAAATCCATGAATTCCGTGAATTCCATAAATTTCGTGAATTCCTTAAGCTTCATGAATTCCGCGAATTCCTTGAATTCCCTGAATTCCATTAACTCCGTGAATCCCTTGTGGACAATTTTCGACTTTTAAACGCTACAATACATGTATTGGAATGCTCGACGGTGACTTCACGATTTACAGCACTTACAATACATGTATTGCAATTTGGTCATTCCAATACCGTGTTTGCAATTTTACCTTACTCTTGTATTGTAGAAGTGTTGGAGAATTCCAAACGTTTTTGACAGTGTAGGGCTTATTAAGATGAAAGTATTAAAACTAGCTGTGAATTAGATTTTGGGCGTTTTACCGGAGTCTATATTTGTTGGGGCTCATATCATGAGCACTCTGCTTCCTCGTCATGATGAAATAGCAAATAGATAATTTGCTCCCTTGAAGAAGAAGAATTAATTATTTCAATCAAATTTAATATCTCAATTTTTCCAATAATATAACTGATTAAAATTTTCTCAATCTTCAATAAAATATATCAATGTTACATTAACATTAATTATTAAAATATATTAATATTATAGAACAATGGATTTGCTCCGAGTCAAGGAATATTCTGTTTGCATGCATTAACTGTGAATTATGATAATGAAAAAAAGTTTGAACTATAAATACACTTGAAAATGTCTGTCGAAAATGGAACGTGAAGCGCGAGTGTCACGATGAGAATGTCTACCTTGAAGCTTACAGAGTTTTTGCCATTTTAATCTCTAACTATACTTAATTACGTACAAAATTCAGAATATGAAGATACATAGAAAACTGAGATCTAAAAGATATGTTTTTCAAAGTTTTATTCTAAAACTTCGACTTTAAAAAATGAATATCCGAGTGCGACGGCCGAGATCAATTCGAGATAACAAAATTCAGCCATTGCATGTCTTCGGTAATCTTTTCACAATTTCTATAGTAATTGGTTCAACAGGATTAGATACGAGTTCTACCTTTTGTTTAATGTTAATGATAGGTTGGATGTGTTTCTTTTTTAAAATATATTTAAGAACAATTCTGGCTACAACTGTCTTCATCTCCATCATGGCAAATATAGAACCTAAGAACGAAGAAAAAAGCATTTTTTATTAGTAAAATATTAGCATGATTTAAAAACTAAGTTTGTCCCCTTAATATCGATAAAATGTGAACCTATACAGTTTCTTGGTCCACCACTAAAGGGCAAATAACAGTATGGATGTCGTTTCGCGACTTCTTCAGGAAGAAATCTATCAAGATCGAATTTCAGTGGATCAGGCCAGTATTTTGCGTCACGATGAACCTTTACTATAGCGCAGAAAGCCGTGGAACCTTTCGGCAATGTGTAGCCTCCTGAAAATAAAATTATTGTTTTAACAAATAATTAGACATTTATTTCAAAAAAGTCTCTAGCAAATGAAACAATAACCAACCTACTTCAAGATCTTTTTTTACGTTTCGTAAAACGATTGCTACGCTGGGAAACACTCTCATTGATTCTTGAATCACTCTTTCTGTATATTTCATTTGTTTTAAGTCTTCACTCGTAACAGAAACATTTTCTGTAATCACCTCACCGTAAATATGATTCAACTCCTGATATCTTTTTTCCTAAACCCCATCAGATATCAATTCATATTTACAATGTTTAAATTCTCGACGGTGATAATTTCCGAATTTTAAATGCCTCAATTTTAATAGTTCAATTTTGAAAGTTTTAATGTTTAATTTAAAATGGTTTAGTTAAATAATTTTGAATATTTGTTTTTCCTTGTTAAATTCAAAGAGCAAACTTAAGATAGTTACCTGAAGGAAGTTTTTCCTAATAAGTTTTATAAAAATATAATGTTAAAGATGGTAAAAATGACATACTTCAGACCAAAAGAATTCATTTGTTGGACCCTTTATTCCAATTCATCGACGTTTCGAAAACTTATAGTTTTCCTCATCAGGATAAAAGTTATTGAGTAGAGAAGTTTATAAAAATCACCATCACATGTAAAGCAGTTCCAAATTCGCCTTTTTCCATTTTGTCTATAAAAAAATTGTGGAAAAAAATTGGTATACAAATTTTAAATATAAGTGTAACACAAAAGTTAAAAAGTGAGGTTAAGAAACGTAATTGATGTAACCTTTAGGATCTTTCTTTCAGGTTACACTGTTAGAAAAATCTCTACTAAATTTAGTATACATGTAATGGAAGCAAGAATGCATAACATGAAATTAAATTTAGTATACCAGCGTACAGTAAATTTAGTATATTCATACTGAATTTAGTATACACGTATATGAAATTTAGTATACGCGTGTACTAAATTAAGTATAAATATACTGAATTTACTGTACGCTGGTATACTAAATTTAATTTAATGTTGTGCATTTTTGCTTCCATTACATGTATACTAAATTTAGTAGAGATTTTTCTAACAGTGTACATTTCTAGTGAAACATTTTCAACTTTATGTTGATTTAAAAACAAATAGATAGAAAGTTGCACAATTGTAATTAAAATTAATAATTTAGTAAAAAAATTACCCCTCCTCGTATATCACAAACCCTCCTCATTTTTTTCCTTTCTTCCTCCCATTTCAAATTTCCCAAATTTCCTTTCGTCTCCTTGTTCCGAACTTCGTCCAAGCATACTTGTGCTATTCTGCTTCCCTCTCCCCTTTTCAGCTTCTCTTCAAACCTCCAGGCTCTCTTAATTTGTCTAGTTACCATTTTTTCCCTTCCTAGTTCTTCCCTTAACATGTATCCTGGGCAACTCCAACTAACACCCATTACCCATCTCAGAAATCTCCCATGCATGCTTTCCAGTTTCTTATGCTCCTTCCATCCCCAGACCTCCACTCCATAACACAACACCGCCCGAACCAACGCATCCAACAACCAAACCCTCATTCTCCAATCGTCATTGAACCTTCTCTTTCCTATACCCTATACTTGGCCCATCACTTTACTCGCACATTCAATTCTTCCCCTCACCTGCACCTCGTTTCCCCCTCCTGCCTCAAACCGAAAACCTGAGTAACAGAACTCCTCCACACTTTCCACTGTTTCTCCGTTCATCTTCCAAACGTAACCTATTTTGCTCTTTCTACTTCTGGAGCACATCACCTTGGTCTTCCCTACGTTCACGGTCAGGTCTTTTGTTCCCACATACTCTTCGAAAATTCTCATCATTAGGTTCCCTTTCATCCTCATCCCTTTCTCATCGTCTGCTAACAGCACTACGTCGTCTGCGTATGCTAGAGAGTATAGTTTGCTGTTACCCAAAATCGTTTCCCCCCTCCCTTTCTCCTTTAGCTTCTCCTCTCAGTCTGCCAGCAGCATATTAAAGAGTAGCGGACTCAACGGGCACCCTTGCCTTAGACCTCTTCCTGTCCAGACCACATCCCCTTTTTCCCCTTCTGTCTTCACCCTAAACCTGGTTTCATTAAAAATTTCCTTTATCCTTTCCACCAACACTTCCTCTATTCCCCTCTCTTTCATTGCCTGCCGAAGCACTTTTCTACTCACTGAGTCAAAAGCTGCTTTAAAGTCTACGAACAAGGCGACTAATTTCCCTCTTTTCCTCCCTAAATTTCTGTTAACCAAGTAGTTGAGTACGTAAATGTTATCCATTGTCTCATCCCTTTTCTAAATCACGTCTGATTGTGTGGGATACTTTGTTTCTCTTCTATCTGACTCTCTTACCTCTTTCTTAGAATTTCTGCGTATATTTTATAACTCACTGGCATGAAAGTGATCCCTCTGTACTCCTCTAGCTTCTTGCTCTTCCCTTTCTTGACAAGCGGTACTACCAGCCCTGTCATCCACTCCTCCGGCCATCCTTCTTCTTTCCATACCTTGTGGCAGATCTTCCACATCCCTTCCCTAACCCCTTCTCCTCCATACTTTATCGCTTCGTTCTTCATTTCTCCTTTCCTCCATTTTCTTACATACTCTTTCATTATCTTCTTGCTCTCCTTGCATTCCTCATCCCTCCTGCCTCTCTTTCCCTCTTCTCTTCCTTCTTTGGTACCCATCTCATCCCTTACCTTCTCAATCGATTCTTTCAACCTTTCAATTAACGAGTCTACTGCCTCCTCTTTTTCATACCTAACATTTACCTTTTCCATTTTTTGTTTAAACTCTTCCAATTTATCTACCCGCCAGACTCCCATTTTCATTTTCCTTTCTCCCCCTCTTTCCTTTCTCCATCTGCCGCACTTTCGGACGTCACCTTTCAGTGTAGCTATTACTGGGAAGTGCTCGGACCCTATCTCATTCCCCACATTCATACTGCCTATCAGATTCCTGATTCTTTCTTTCGCCAGGATGTATTCTATTATTGTTTCTCCCTTACCTATAAATGTGATCTCTCCTTTCTCATCTCCTTTCATATTGCCATTACATATAAACCAGCCTATTTCTCCTATTACGTCTAGTAACCTCCTCCCTTCCCAGCCTGTCTCTCTATGTTTTGAGCTCCTTATATAGGCCTCCTTTTCTTCATCCAAAATTCCTCCCCCTTGCTCGCAAGTCCAGGCATCCAAGTCCCCTCGTATCAAAACTAACTCTTTCTTTTTTTCCTACACCCACCCCTTCATGACTCTTCAACCTTCCTCTTCCCCTCTTCTTCTATATACACAAACCACCGCTATTTTGACTTTTCAAATTATAATCCTCCTTACCATTGTTCCATCCTTTTCCTCCCTATCCTCCTCTGTTCTCCCTTTTACTGTCAGTTCTTTTCTTATCCCTGAAACCATGCTGCCCATCCCTCTACCTTTAACGTGTTCCTTTCTTGCTTCTTGCGTTGTCCAAACATAACCTTTAGGTAACATCCTTTTCATCTACTTCCTGTCCTTCTCATCCGCCCCGGTTCCACTCATCATAATCACATCCCACTTTTCTAACTCCCGCCAAAATCCTTCATTTTTGTTCAAGCCTGACACATTCCAGGAAGCTATTTTCACATTTTTCTCTTCCCTTCCCTCATCTATCCTCCTCACTTTTCTTCCGCCTTGCCGTTTGGAAACCCCTCTGTTTGATCTTTAAACTCTTTTGCATCTTCCTTTTTTCTACCTTCCTCAACTCTTTTTCCCTTCTTCCTTATTTCTTCTAATTCTTTGTCCCAGAACCATTCCTCCGCATTTATCCATAATCTGTCTCTCCCTATCCATACCATGCGCCCCTTTTTTCTTTCTACCCATGCCCTCTGCTGTATTTGCCATCTCCAAATGATTTTTGATTTCCGTTTCCCCTGTTTCACTCTCCACTTTCAATCCCTTAACTACTATGTTATTTTTCCTCTTCGCCCTTTCTTCCCCTTTCAATCTTCTTTCAATTTCACTCAGTCTTTTCTTCAATCTTTCATTCTCATTTTGTAAGTTATCACTTCCATTTACTATTTCCACACTCTCTGTTTCCTTCCCCATATGCTCATTCCTGATTTCTGAATTGCTTACCTGTTCTTCGAACTGCTTCATCTCACTATTTCTCTGTTCGTCAACCTCTCTCTGTCTATTATCTATGCTCTCTAGTTTACCCCATACCTTTTCCTTCTCCTCTTTCCAGAGTTTATCCCACTCTTCCCACTTTTCTCTTACTTTTCTCACTTCCCCACTTACGTCTTTCCCCTGCCTATTCATACCCCTATTCATATCATCCAGTCTCTTCCTTGTTTTCTCTCTAAACCCTTTTATGAGGGCTTCTGGTTTCTCAACTATCCCCCATCCCACCTATCTCTTTCTGGTGTTTTTCGTTTAATCCTCACTTTCTTGTTATCCTTGTCCCTTTCTGAATCATCATCCCCTTCCTCTCTTTTTCTTTTATCTTCTCCTTCACTGCTAGTCGCGCTCACATTTTTTTGCCATTCATCCAGACTCCTATTTGAGCCCGCGCTACCTAGCTTGTTGAGGCGCTGTAAGTTTAAAGGTCTCCCGCGTCTATGGCCCGTACCTGAATCCCTTCTCTCTGCCGTCACCCCCCTGGTCGGCGTCTCTGACGTCTCCTCGCCGCTACTGTCAACTTCCCCCTTCTCCCCACTAACCTCGCTCACAACCAAGACACCTCTTGTTTCATCTACTATCTGCTGCCCTCTGGCGCCCATTTGTGGACTTCGTTCCGTCAGCATCCTACCTTACCCAGTGCTCCGGGACGTTTCCCGCTCCTTATTAGCCTACCTCTTTCCCCCCTTACCCGACAACTATTTTTCTACTCCTAACCTCAACAATTTTGCACGCTCCAATTTTCACTTCACACAATTTACTTTTACCCTTTTTACCTTTGCCTACACTCACTCTTCTTCTTTTATTCATGATCTCCGCAGTCACTACTCTTTCTCCATCCACACACGCTAATTCCCTTCACCAAAGCCAAAAAACCAACACTTGACACAAATTGATACAATTTATTTATAGTAATCTTATCTAACTTTCAATTTAACGAAAACAAATTTAACCAAATTTTTCTATTCTTAAATTTACAACAATAGATAACTTATATTGCGAATATTTGATCTTCTAAATAAATTTGTTCAAATTGGTGAATTTTTTACTTAAATTCTTGATATTATTGTAAGCAGCAGTATGCAACATTTCAATTTTTAATGATTGTTAATAATTTTTAATGATTTTGTTTAATTTTAGTTATTAGAATTATTTAGAAATTTTAGTACCTTTTGATATAAATTGATGATACGGCATTGCTATTTCTGTCTTTGTTAATGTTTCTCTCTCTCTCTCTCTCTCGTTTGAAAAATGGAGCAAAACGACAGTTTTATTTCCGATGTTTACACAATGTTTTCTACTTAATTATCAATTTTAATTACAATTTTGCAGCGTTCTATCTATTTTTTTTAAATCAACATAAAGTTGAAAATTTTTAACTATAAATGTAACCTGAAAGGAAGATCCTAAAGGTTACTTCAATTACATTTCTTAACCTCACTTTTTAACTTTTGTGTTACACTTATATTTAAAATTTGTATAGCAATTTTTTTCCACAATTTTTTGATAGAAAAATGGGAAAAGGCGAATTTGGAACTGCTTTATATGTGATGATGATGTTTATGAACTGCTCTATTCAATAACTTTTATCCTGATGAGGAAAACTATAAGTTTTTGAATTGTCGATGAATTGGAATAAAGGATCCAACGAATAAAGTATTCTTTTAATATTTTTATTTTGGTCTGAAGTATGTCATTTTTACCATATTTAATATTATATTTTTATAAATTATATCACACAGACGAATGACATCGCTTTCCAGCATCTTTTTTAATCTAACTAATCAGTTTTAATATTTTTTTATCTTTAAAAAGTATTCTCTTTGGATGTTTCGCGGAAAAATGAAGTATTGCTGATTATATAGCATGCAATCATAATTCTAAACAATCCAACTAGGATTGGTTGGCAATCTGTTTTACAGATGTTACGTGTAAAAAGGTCACAGTGTTATTTGATTTTTTTTCGATACAAATGATGTCAAATTTTATCATTTATTTAAGATCTAAATGATGCGTAGACAGACACTTTATTTTCGAAGCAACATTCCCAGTTTTGTAACCTAACATTTTAAAAGTATGAAACCCACATAGAACACTTCCCGAAAAAACCTGGTCTTTTCTTAGGACTTGGTCCAAGTGGCCGAGAGAAAAAACTAGGTCTGGGCTCATTTTATACAGAATTTTGAGAGGATTCAACCCTTTAGATAGAACAAATTTTAGCTCTGACATATTTAAAATTAAGAGAACTTTATCAGTCATCAAAAAATAGGTAGCCGTAAACTTTTGCACGGTAATGTATTTAAGCAATGGTCAGAAAAAATTTCGTTGACTCAAATAATTACTAAAAGATAATATTTCCCTGGCAGTAATGGTAAATTATAGCAACAAGAAAATAATTCAGTGATTCTATTAATTCAATTGCATCTGAGCAGGTCAACATATATTAGGTTTTAATTTAATTTTAATACTGTGCATGTTTTAAACATTTAATTTATAGAAAATTTATAAAAAATGTGTAGCCCTTTTTTGGGTGAATAACTTTTGTCTGTTCATTTTTTTCATAGCTTGTGTCGTTTTTCAAAGAATTTAATTTTTTCACTTTTATGTTATTTTTTACGATTAAAATAAAAACTACGCATCCAATCAAAAAGTGATTTGTAACAAATTTATGACCGCAAGATTGAATTTTGGATTACTTTTTTTATGGTTAAAACCAGAACCACTGATCAAAAAATGCTGGTTAACGAACTCGATCTTTCTTTTTGATCCCGTAATTGTGTTTAAAACTTCAGCATAAGGGAGCCTTCACACGTTTCATTACGGTATGTTATGTGTGTGTGGGAGGGGGGGGGGGTATTTTTACTCGATTATGTAACATTTTTAATTTATGAAGTTTCTTCACTATTAAATTTTTATATCAAAATTTCTGAATGGATAATTTTACTTCATCATAAAATTTATTTCTAAATGTTTCTAAGCATTATTGATAGAAGAGAAAATTTAAATTGTAAATGATTGTTTTATAATGGGAAATGATTCTGTTCTTGACATTTCGCTACCACACTATAATTTGTAAACTTTCTTACATTTTCAAAGAGATAAGAAAAATTAAATTATGGGCAAAAACTTATTTTGAAGAATTCGAAAAAAATTAGATGCTTTTTAAAAATTATGAAAGATTTGAGGAGATTAAATTTATCTCGACATTTCTGGAAAAATTTCAAATGGTTCAGGTTTTATTTTAAACGAATAATTTTAAGTTTTGAAGATTTCAAAATGCGTGGAAAAAGAATATAGAAAAAGACTTTGAGACTAAAATTTATAAAAAGACTCTAAAAGATTTTAAAGCAAAATTTTACAATTTTACCTGATTACATAATTTTAGAAAAAAATTGAGTAAGGTTAACACTATATTATATATAAGATATTCAGGAGTGTTGAAACGATTCAAAAAGAATTAAAACTGGTAAAGATTATTTAAGAAGTTTGTAAGGTTTCACGAAAATGGAAAAAAAAATTAGGTTCCTAGGAAAAATTAGAATAAAACTTTTTATTTTGAAAAATTAATTTCAAGAGATTATTATTATTATTATTATTTACCTACAAATAAGATGTTCTCAAATTTTTCTCAAAAAATGTTTTCTCAACGGCCATACCACGCTGAAAAACCCAGTTCTCGTCAGATCACTGAAGTTAAGCAGCCTTGGACGCGGTTAGTACTTGGATGGGTGACCATTCAAGAATACTGACATGAGTGCTGTTGGCACATCGTGGGTGTGGTGAGCCCACACTTGTAGTTATTTATAACTACAAGAAAAACCTAGAAACACTACCCGAATCGGGTAGTGTCACGCCTACCCTGAAAGGGAAATGGTTTAATGGTATATATTTAAAAAGATTTCGAAACATTTTAAAAGATTTCAAAAATTGTCAAGAAAGAATCTGAAAGATTTTAAGGCATTTTTTTTAATTGTGCAGAATTAAAAAAAAAAAAACTATAATTTCGAAAAAGAGTGTAGAAGATTTTAAAGCAAAATTTTTCAATTTGGTAAAATTAAAAAATCAAAACAAAGATCGAGTAAATTGTAGAGATACTTTTAAGAATTGAAGAGATTCAAAGAGAATTTTAAACTTTACAAAATTTTTAGAAATGTAGATTCTTAAAGATTTCAAAAATAATATTTAGAAACTTTAAAAGAATTTCGAAAGGTTTCAAGAGAATAAACAAATTTTCTTAAAAGTCCTGGGAAAATTTAGAAGATTTCGAAATTTCGATTTTTCGAAATTTTAAGAAAAATTCGATTCGGTTAAAAATATTTTTAGGATTTTAAGACATTTTAAATAGGATAGAAATATTTAAAAACTTGTAAACATTTCCGAAAATTTATCAAATATTTCTTGATTTCTTCCAAACTTCTAAATGTCCTAAACATCTTTTAAAAAGGCTGGAATTTTTCCTAATATTTTGTAAAATCCTATAAAATAAGAAAAAGTTTAAAAAATCTTATAGATTCTTTTTTGAAAAACCTGAAATATTCAAAAATCTTTTTTAATTTTCTCAAAAATCTTATAATACTTATATTTATATAAATTTAAAAACTAACTGATAATACTTATTTTCTTGTTCTCAATTCTCACAATTTAATTTCAGCTCGAATTTAAGTGTTCAAAAACTTTTAACAAATAAATACTTATTTGAAATTTTTATATTGTATTATTATTAATATAATTTTGTATTCTTTATGGTATTGAAAAATAGTTTTGAATTGGTGAATTTCAATTAATATGTACTTACATTAAGTAGCTTCAATATTTGGATGAACAAAGAAATATTTAAAAAGCATTCAGTGTTACATCAAAATATTGTTTTATTTATTTCTAGACAATACCTAATCTTAAGAAACCTTTTTTTCATTTAGAAAACGTGTATTATGTTTTAAAAATAATAAAAAAATGTTACGTAACGGCTGTGAATGGAGGGGGTACAAAGGAAATGTTACGGTCTGTTACATTGGGGAGAGGGGGTTAAAAAGGTTCGAAAATAATGTTACGTAAAATGTGAATGCTCCCTAATCTAAATAGTCTTTTAAAAGTTATCTGGGTACTAATTTAAATTTCGCTCTACGAATGCCTCTTCAGCTGCGCAGGCCCATTGAGAGCATTAGTTCCGCATTTGGTCGGTGTGCAGCGCTAGTGCTACCCTTTCTCGCAACATAGATTAATCGCCAAGGATATAAGAATGCTTCAACTTGAAACCTCGAACTAATTTGCGAGGCGGCCGCGGCTTGCCAATCGCGATACCTTTTTCATGTTCGAGATGTCAATTGACGTTTTCGAACTTAGAATAAATACATTTTCTGCGTAACGGCATGCACTTGAGAATGTATTAAGAAAACTTAATCATTCTTCACAAATGTTTCAAAATCCCCCAAAAAAATAACAAAATTTAAAAAGTAGTAGCTAAAATTCTACCACTTTTTTACACAAATTAAAATTTTTAATAAAAAATCGATTTCTGACTCGATTAAATGTAGGAATTAGAACTATTTTCATTTAAAAAAAGGAATTCTCTGTCAAAACTTCGTCGCATTAATTTACTTTGTTTAAAAACCAAAAAATTGTGGCGGACATGAACCTATGTTTTAACCTAGGTTTAAGTATAGGTCTAAACCTAGGGCAGACCTGGTTTTTTCTCCCGGCCACTTGGACCAAGTCCTAAGAAAAGACCAGGTTTTTTCGGGAAGTGTGCTATGTGGGAAAAAGCAGCTCCAATGTTCATTTGAACTATTATTCTTTAGCCACAAATGATTGGATTTTTTTGTAATTTCCTCAGGCTTCACCGTCATTCTCTTTGATTGAAAATTCCACTTTTTTGTTGAGAATTAATTTTTTTTAGTTGAAAATTCACCTTTTCGGTGTCCAAAAATCAAATGATTTGTAGAAAATTCGTATTTCCGGCTCGAAATTCCAACAATTTGGTAAAATTCAACTATTTGATCGAAAGTTGAACTACTTGTTAACAAATTTATTTTCTTAGCTGAAGTTTTGTCATTTTGTTGATAATTTGTTCCTTTCTTGTCAAAAAGTTAATTTGTTTAACTAATAATTTGATCATATTTTTCTTTGAAAAATTATCTTTCTCAGTTAAATATTTAATTATTTGTTTAAAGATGTACACATAATGCAGAAAACTTGTCTTTTTGCTTTAAAATTCAACAATTTGGTTAAAAAGGTACGTATTTTGTCGTGAGTTCATCTCTTTTAGTAAAAAATTAATCTTTTTGTTTGGAAATTCAACAGTTTGTAGAAAGCTGCTCTCTTTGGCGTAGAAATTTAAAATTTTGAATGAAATTTTCTGTTATTAACTAAAAACTCTTCCTTAGTTGTAATTACAATTCTTGTTGGAATTCATCTTTTTAATTTAAAAATTCATCTCTTCTTATAGAAATTTGGCCGTTTTTGTTTAAAAATACAATTGTTTGATTGAAAGTGAATTTTTTTTTTTTTTTTTATAATTAAACTTTTTTTTTGAAAACTCATCTTTTTGTTCAATTTAACTGTCCCTAATTCAGTATGAAGATCTTTGGCTCAAAATGTCAGCTATTACTATTTTTGTGGAGAATTAATCTTTTTGGTTGAAAATTTAACTACTACCTTGAAAGTTGGACTACTTTGTTAAAAAATTTTCTCTTAGTTGATGATTTGTCATTTTCATTAAAAATGCATGTCTTCAACTTGAAAAATTCAACTATTTTGTTAAAAATTCGTTTATTGCTTGCTAGAAAATTAATTCGTTTAACTAGTAATTGAATAATTCTATTTTTGTTTGAAAATTTATCCTTTTTAGTTAAAGATTCAATTATTTTATTAAAAGATTATGTAGTTTGTTAAAAATTCTACTTTTGGGTTAAACTCGACTGCTTCTGATTTAAAATTAAATTTGTCTTAGTCAATGTATCAACTTTCACATTTTTTCTTAAAAATACATATTTTTAGGTTATAAATTCCACTCATTGGTTGAAAGTTCAAGTACTTTCTTCAAACTTCATTTTCTTGGCTAAAAAGTCATAATTTTAGTTGAAAATTCATCTCCTTGGATATAAAAAGCACTACTTTCTTGAAAATTCGTTTCTTATTTTAAAATATTTTTTTTAACCTGAAAATGTAATTATTTGGTTTAAAATTCAATCGCTTGATTGAAAATAAAATTTTTTTGTTGAAAATGGAAAAGTACACATATTACAGAAAATTCGCCTCTTTGCTTTAAAATTCAACACGATGGTAGAAAATTCAACTGTTTAGTAGAAAATTTACTTTTTAAAATTGAAGGTTCCTTTTCAAATGGAAATTCAACTGTTTAAACTCAGGTTAAAAATTTATCTCTTTCAGTTTAAAAATGCAACTATTTGGTAGAAAATGCATGCATCTCCTTTTCTTTTCGAGAAAAAATGGAAAGTTCGATTTTTCAAATTAAAACTTCTGTTTTGTCGAAAAATAGTTTTTAGACATTCCAGATACAAAACCAGGAAATTTTTTTTCGGAATTTTCACCTTTGGGTTAAGCCATTTCGACCAATTCTGAGAGTAATTTGAAAAGTAAGAAACATTATTGAACTCTTGAATATTTTTGTTGAGAAATGCTAAAAAAAGCACGAATATTGAATAACGGCAGTTTAGTTAAGTAGAATAAGTTTAAACTTTGTGTATTCATTTAAAAAAATTACCAGCAGGATCCTTTCCAAGAAATCTAAGATCATTTCCTACAACAGGTAGCACCCTCGGCCCAGGCATTTTGACAGCTTATTTATAAAATTGAATATTTTTTACTTAGTCAAAGAACATTAATAGGATAAGACTTAAAATACCGATAAACAAATACAAGATCAGTGCCATTTTTACGATTCTGTCTGACTGTTAATTGCGAGAATCAAAATAATACTGAGGCTTTCCCACTAAAGTGGCTTTTATACTCGTACATATGAACAACGCTATACATTCATCCTAGATGTCAAGCAGCGGGTCACAAGTTTCTCCGAAATTTGAATTATTCATATTTTCGAAACCTAAGTTAACTTCGATTACAATGTAAAAATGGTAATTTCCATTTATTGTTACATAAATAATTTCGGATTCGAAAAATACAAGATTGCAGTTTGCAAGTTTTATAAGAACGTCACATAAATTCTTCTATAAAAAACGGTACCAACGCAGGCAATAATTATTCCTGAATATAATATAATATGGGTAACTATAAGTCAGTACAGTTAACAAAATGACCGTCGTAAAGAGAATTGAATTATGTAAATATGTTCCCAAGATACAACTTTTTACAAAAAATTCCGGTATTTTTTTCATCATTTATCTAAATATTTAAGTATACCGAAATTCATAAAGAAAGTTTGAGTAAGAAACAATATAAAGATATATCATTTATTTTTCTATTTTCTCAGAAATAAAGTATTTGAGTCTCATTTTTCATTCACCAATATCAAGAGCAGATAATATACTATTGAAAAGCTCTATTGTTGTAAGTCATACAACTATTCTATTTAGTAAATAAAAGTTTCATTCAATCCTAATAAACAACGCCTTATTTAGTTCTGTGAAACATTTTCTATATATTCGATAAATTTTTATAAAAACAATTTATTCGGAATTTGTTCAGCAAGCACGTTAGTGAGAATGCAAAGAGTAAATTTTTAAAGACTGTATCAAAGAACAAAATAAACCATTATTTATTGAGATAGGAAGAAAAACGTTGCATTTTGAACACCCTACGAGATTACCACAATTTTTTTAATTTTCTTGAAATATCGAAAATTCCAATTTTGACCGCACAAAAAATAATGAAAAATCAAAAATTCCATTTCGCAGTCAAACTATACAAGATATGAAGAAAGATGAATCTAAAAAAATTATGTATTCAAAAAAGATCTATAAATTTGTTATAAATCACTTCTTGATAGGACGCGTGGTTTTGGTTTTATTCGTAAAAAATTGCATTAAAAATAAAAAATTGAATTTTTAGACAAACGACATAAGATACAGAAAAAATAAATAGACAAATGTTTACCCAAAAAAGCGCTACAAATTTGTGATTAATAATTTTTTGATAAGACGCATAGTTTTTCTTTTAATAGTAAAAAATAACATGAAAATAAAAAAATAAAATTTTTTGGAAAACGGCACAAGGTACGGAAAAAAATTAACAAACAAAAGTTGTTCATCCGAAAAGGATCTAAAAATGCGGTACTAATCATTTTTAGATAAAACAAGTAGATTTTCTTTCAATCGTAAAAAACAAGATTAAAAATTAAAAAATTAAACTTTCGGAAAAATGACATAAGAGACTAAAAAAAATGAAAAGACAAAAGTTGTTTAACCAAGAAAGATCTACAATTTTCTTATAAACTCTTGTTATAAAAATATATTTGAAAAAATCTGTCCGCCGTTATCCCAATGACTTTTTTCGATGAAAAGAAAATTGTCAGAGTTATAGCATTTACAAAATTTGAAAAATCAATCGAAAATCCAAATTTTAAGCCAAACAGCGCATGATATGAAAAAAGCCAGGAGAAGAAAAACCTTGCTTTTTGAAATCCATAAAAGATTATCATAACAACTTTTTAAATTCTTTCGAAAAATCGAGAATTCAAATTTTGATGGCGCAAAAAATAATGAAAAATAAAAAATTCCATTTTATTGTCAAACTATGCAAGATACGAAAAAAGATAAACCCACAATAATTGTGCTCCCAAAAAAGATCCACAAATTTGTTAATAATCACTTCTTGATGGGACGCGTAGTTTTTGTTCTATTCGTGAAAAATAATATTGAAAATAAAAAAAATTAAATTTTTGGAAAAACGACACAAGCTACGAAAAAAATTAGTAAACAAAAATTGTGCACCTCTAACATATCTATACATTTTTTGTGAATCACTTTTTAATAGAAAGCGTAGTTTTGGTTTTAATCATGAAAACTGCCATCAAAAATAAAAATGATAAATTGGTGGAAAAACGACAAAAGGTGCGGAAAAAAACTGATAGAAAAAAGTTGTTCACCCAAAAAAGAGATACAAATCTGTTATAATGGATTGCATTCTCATCTTTTATGATTGAGAAAGTATTAGAATTGTTGGAAATTTGACACCAAAAAATTCAAATTTTGAACCAAACGACGCAAAATACGGAAAAAGTCTTAAAAAACAATTATAGCTTTCAAAAAGTTTTACAAAATTTCTTTCAACCATCTTTCAATAGGATTCTTCTTTTCGGTTTTTTTTTATCAAAAATACTATGCAGAAGATCGAAAATTCAAATTTCGAACCAAACGGCGTGAGATAAGAAAAAAAATTGAACATGGAATCACAGCTTTTAAAAAGACCTGCAAAATAAGTTTGAACCATTTTTTAATAGGACTTGTCATTTTGGTTTTATTCATCGGAAATACTATTATAAAGAGTCTTAAATTCAAATGTTGAGCTAATAAACGATGCATAGCTACGGGGAATAGTTTTTGAAGGAATTTCAGCTTTTAAAAATTCCTACAATATTTCTTTGTACCATTTTGTGACAAAACTCCTTGTATTCAATTTATTTATCGAAATTGATATGAAAAAATCGAAGATTTCAATATTACGTCAAAAGACGCGATCGCGTCTTGTGAGTAAAAAATCTGAAAGAAGACTTGTAGAATATTTTGTTTTATACATAAAAAATAATATGAAAACGAAAATCCTATTTTTAGCTTAACAACGCGAGATAGGGAAGAATGTCTGAAGAAAGGATTGTAGTTTTTTTAAATTTATTTCAGGGTAATTCAGAAAATAAATATACATTTATAAATGTCTGTCAAAAATCGTGCGCGTAGCCGGAGTGCCACGATGAGAATGTCTATCACAAAGCCTACAGAGCTTTGAGCAACTTAATCTTTAACTATACTGTTTAAAACTATTTTGTTTAAAAACGTACATCTTTAAAAAAAAAATTATTTTAAGAGAACAGAAGTAAAATTTGCTTATAAGCAATTGGTAATTTTTTAAACTAATCAAATGTTTTTATATTCAAAAGGAAGGTTTCTGAAATGTATGTCTTCAAACAAAAATTCATTTTAACGTTAGAATCTTCAAAATCCGCTTAGCCGTTCACGAGAAAAATGTTGTCATGTTGTAACATAAAATGTCCATGGTTAGTAACTTTTTTTAAAATACTTTGTTTGAGAACAAAACCGGTGGAAATCTCTTCGAACATGAGAGCTGTTAAAAAATTAAGTTGAACGCGAGAAAGAAGGACTTTCGATTTATAATGGCCTACTTAGGATAATTTTACCTTCACTAAATATTCAAAATCGAATTTTAAAAAACTGGTTAGGGGAAAACTCTAATCAATGCAGATTTTCACTATGCTAGACCTATGCTACAATGATATATAGGTCTCATTTTTGGCTCCGCAAACTTTTTTTCTGTACCTGTCTTATGAGTAATAAAAAAAGAAACACTCACAAAATAACATCAGCGATGCAATAACTCGAAAAAACAATAATATCCAATGGGTTAAACTCGTACTGGTATTGCTGTTTGCACGGTTTCTTTCACACTGGCCACTCCATGAATCTAATAATAACACAGAATTTTCTCCTACGTTATGGAAAAATACATCTTGAAGCTACATTTGAAGCAATTCTGAAGAAAGTTTACCGGATTTAGAGGCTTGCAAATAAATATTGTTTGCCTTAAAAAGTCCTTCTTTCACTCTTGGTCCAAATTGTCCGGATGGTTCTTTTAAAACTACAAAAAGGGGTGAAAGTAATCTTCCATCGGCAGATATGGTTGGCTGAATTGGATAGCTATGCGTGGTGAAGGAAACCGATTGAACAACTTTTTCCACAGTTTTTGTTCCTTGAAAGCTCAAAGTTATTCCACTGTGTAATTCCAAATTGAAGCCACTTTGATCGGAATTGAAAATGTTGCTTTCCCCATACCTCAGAATTTCTGATTTCACATTGTTTTTGAAAACATCGCATTCTTGTTTTATCTCTAGTTTCTTGAATTTCCATACCCACCAACGTGATGCTTTAAACCATGGCATATCCAATTCACGCTTCTTTTGTAAAGCCCATCTTCGAAGATCTATATCGTGAACTGCCATCTTCGAATCAATAGCCTCCTTCAAATTGTCGAAAGTGTATTTTGCAACGTTGTATAGCTTATCTTCTCGGTCACCACCACTTTTGACTTGTTCTTTCCATCTTCTCAATTGTCGCTCTGAACGAAGCTTCTTGAACCTTTGATGAACGGATGCAAAAGATAAACGCTTTTTCTTTCCAGAATTCCAATAGTCAACAGCTTCTTCTTTATAGTCGAAATTGACTTTCTCTCTTGATATAAACAACTAGGTGCTTCATCATAATCGTTTTCTTCTTCTTGCTCTTCATCCTCAATCGGTTCTATGTCAATTTGACTATCCCCATGAGCAAATTGTAAGTCAACTAAATTTTCAATAATAAATGAGGAATCAAACATATTTCTCCTTATAATATCCTTTATTACATCGTGTAGATGTACCTACTCATGTGTTATTTCTGAAGGCTGAATGCCGAGTTTTTCCGCATTAAACGTTATTGTCAATAACGATATTATATTTAACGGATTGATTATCATTTTATGTAGTAATACTTTACACGATAGAAACACAAGCAAATTTGTAACTGTACAAATGTTCTCTTCTTTCGGTTTATATACATGCCTGATAATGGTTTATATACATGCCTGATAATTGTATATATGCGCAGTTATTATTACGAATGCCAAAATGATAATGCCTTTATCATATCACTCACCCAACTTGTTAAATACAATATTTTGTTTGTTCTTTTCATTCATTTTTGGTACATTTATTGTTCATTTCGTAGAAGATATATTGTAAGTCGAAAGCCTTGAGCAATTTTCAACGGAAATATGTACATGCCTGAACCTAAATAAAAATTCTTTAAACACTTCTGTTATATGTATCATCATTAAAATTGAATGCTAAACAAAACATAGAAAGTTTTTTAGGTGTCGTTTTTACATAACAAGGGTTTATTAATATAAGAACAAGTGTCATCGTTAACAAAAAATCAGTTATATTATTATTGATTGTCCAAACCAAATATTTTAATCCATTACTTACAGAAATTTTATATTAATAAATATATTTCTTATTCATTGATGATATTAAAGGGGTGGATGACACCTAATTTAGGGATTATTTCGAATAACACTGATGATTCTTAATAGAATATAATATCAAAACAAGATGTTTGCAGCAACAAAGTCCAAAATCTTAAACTATATGTCATATGGCGAAGCATTCTAGGGGTAGATTTTCTAAATTATGATACTCTATGGGGTAAATGTTTTTACAACTCACGCTAATATTGTAATCAATTATTAATTAATCAATTTATGAAATTAAATAATCAATTAGAACAATTTTGTAGAAAAACAATAAATAAAACACAATGTTACCTTTAAAACACCAAAAGACTCAAAAATATAGAAGGGGTGATTTCAACCCCTAAATGTAAACGTTTGCCAAATTTCTTTTTCTTTCATAGTCTGGGATCCTCTTTTCACCTGCAAAGTAACAAAAAATCGGCGCCGGACACCAACCTAACCCCCCTTGTAAGTGAAGTTGACCATCCTCTGCGTATCCTCGTAAAAGAACGGCTTTAAAACCTTCCTTACTAGCATCAATGTGGACCTTTGTTTCTCTTTTCCGGTCAAAAATTACCGGTACTGAGCCACTAGTGAGTGCGGCTTTCAAACTACTAAACGCGATGAATTTGCGAAAATATGCGATTAGGCCCAGAAAGCTTTGGACTTCCTTCAGCGAACTGAGTTTTGGATAGTTGACGACTGCGCGGACCTTTTCTTTGGACGCATATACCTTGCCCTTTTCAATAAGTTGCCCCAAATATTCAATCGTTTCTTTCATAAATTGACATTCCTTAAAATTAATTTTCAATCCAAAGCTACTATCGAGATCAAATAGAACCTTCAACCTGTCTGGTGCTTCCATCAGATCACTGGATAGTACATTACCGTCATCAAAATAAACTATTACAATTCCTTCATTAACAAGGTTTCCAAAAACATGATTTACAAATCGTTGAAGAACCGGGGGTGAATTACACGAACCGAAAGGATGTTCGCGAAGTTAGCACACCAACAATTAAATATCCAACATTTGTGTTAATCGTTAGGATGGGTTTTAAAGCCATTTTTTTTCGTTTGGACGTCAAAACTCAAAAAGATATTGAGCTTTAAAAATTGGAGTGCTAGCTTCACGCTGCGGAACAAATTTTAATTTTTTTCAAAATTTTGTTTACCAATCGTTTGGATGTCGTTAGGATGCGTTTGGAAGCTCACTTTTGACGTTTGGACGATGAAATTGTGTGAGTTATCGAATAAAAAAGTAATTAGCACCACACTCGCGAGCGGCGCCTTCTCAAGTGGTAGTGACCTTCTTTGGTCAGCCGTGTCCTTAAATATAATATGATGCGTCACCGCGAAAACAGTGGTACCGAAACTTTCCAAAAGTTTTTAAAAATTTTGGATTATATAAATTACCGTATATTCTCAAAATTTTCAAAATTTCTAAGATGTTCAAAATATCTAAAATGTTCAAAATTTCTGAAATTATACAAATTATCAAAACTTCTGAATTTTACAAAATTTTCTCAGATTTTCTAAAACTTGTGAAATTTTCTAAAATTTTTAAAATTTGTAAAATATTCAAAATTTGTAAGATATTCAGAATTTTCAACCTTACCAAACTTTCTAATATTTCTGAATTTTATGAAATGTTAAAAATGTCTAAAATCATTCAAATTTCTGAAATTGATGTTCAAAATTTTTTAATTTCTAACGCTATTTAAATTTTCTAAAATTATCAAAATTTCGAGAATGTTCCAGATTTTTTAAATTATCAAAATTTCTCAAATGTTCCAAAATGTTCCAAATTTACACATTTCCAAAATGTCTAAAATATCTGAAATTTTCAACAATTATTAAAATTGCTGAAATGATAAAAATTTCGAAACTGTTGAAAACTTCGAAAATTATAAAAACTTCTCAAATTTTCAAACTTTATAAAATTTCCAAATTTTCAAAAAGTTTCGAAATTATCAAAATTTTTAAAATGTTCAAAATTGATAAAATTATCAAAATTTCTAAAATGTTCAAAATTTATCAAATGTTTAAAATTTCTGAAATTTTTTCAAATTTATAAAGGTTTCAATTTTTTTTTTTAATTTTCAAAGTTTCTAGATTTTTAAAAATTCTAACATTTTCATAATTTCTCAACTTTCTATATAACTCTCAAATTTTTAACAGTTCTATTGTTTTCAAAAAAATTTATGATTCATATTTACCATAAATTTTACAAATTTTGGAACTTTCCAAAATTTTCCAAATTCATACAAAAATAGAAATAACGATTCTGAAATTCCTTCATAATTTCGAATTAATGTGTTCAATTTTTTTTTTAGTTCAATATATTCATTCACAATCTCTTTTATATTTGCTTCTGCACATACATACCGTATTATATAATAATAATATAAAATTTATAATAAAAACTAGTTCTACGGTGTCGCAATGATGTAAAAAATTTCTTATTTTGATAATAACAAACAATTTATCGTAGTGAAATATTTTTGAGTACTAGTCATTTTCGATTTTTAACAATTTGGTGTTTTCGGACCACCGTAATGTACAGTAAATATACTGTTATTGTTTGTAATCTAGTTCTATACTGCCCCCTTTTAAATCATTAATTAAAATAATATCTATTATTTACATTAGGGAAAGAAAATTCTAAAAATTTCACTTGATTTGTTTGTTGGAAAACTTAATTTTGAAAATAAAACATAAAATTGGGCCAATAAATAGAGTCGACATATTCTATCATCATATATAATATGCTGTCCTAACTCTAAAAAATGAAAAAAAATCACTTTCCTTTTCCAGAAACAGCTCAAGGTAGGACAAAATTATTTTTCCTAAAAAGTTCTGATCAAAAATTTATTTGCACTTTATTTAAGCGTTTTTTTCCAAATTTATAATATTATATATATATATATATATATTTTTTTTTTTTTTTTAATTTTAAAATTTTTTAGAAATTTTGAAAATTTGATCAATTTTGATAAATTTATAAATTGTGAACATTTTAGAAATTTTGATAATTTTATAAATTGTGAACATTTTAGAAATTTTGATAATTTTATAAATTTCGAACATTTTAGAAATTTTAATAATTTCAAAACCTTTTATACATTTTTAAAATTTAAGATATTTTAGAAATTTCATAAATTTTGGGAATTTTATAAATTTGGAAAATTTGAAAAGTTTTTATAATTTTATAAATTTTCAACAGTTTCGAAATTTTGATAATTTTACCAATTATAATAATTGTTGAACATTTTAGGTATTTCCAGGCCTCACAGTCCCTATGGGATAAAATATAGGGACCAAAGTGTACTTTTTGTCACAGTTTTTTTAATTCAGGATAAATTCATAACACTTCAAAACAATTAAAGTTAAAATCAGACAAATTCAAATAAATTGGAAAAAATGTGAAAAATCAAAAAAATTCGATTGATTTCCGTGAAATTAGAATGAATTTAGACTAATTTCAGGAAAACGAGAAGAATTCTATGAAATTCATGAAAATTCCAGGTGAATTAAACAAAATCAAATGAATTGAAAACAATTTAAAAATATTAAAATACTTCATTGAATTCAGTAACTTTGTAACGAGATCAGAAAAATCTTGAAAATGCCTGGGAATCTTTTAAAATACCCTAAAATATTTAAAATCCTTTGAAATCCCATTAAATTACTGAAGTCAATAAACAGAATTTTGTCATTTTTTTAAATAGCCTTAAATATTTCAAATCTTTCAAAATCTTTTGAAATTCCTTCGAAATTTTGTAAAGCTTTTGAAAATGCCAAGGAATAAAAAAAATTACTTTAAAGTATTTAAAATACTCTGATTATTTCATCAATTGATCCTCAGGACCAATTAGATAAAAACTTTTAAAAATTCAAAAAAATCCATTGAATTGAGTAGAGTTGAGTTTCAGAAGAATTCAAGTGAATTAAAAAATTCAAAAGAATTTAAAAGAAATCAGGATATATTAATAAGAATTCAGGGTGAATTCCAAAAAGTTATTTCGAATCTCTTCAAATCTTTGAAACCCTACGAAATAACTTACTTTTCTTGAATAAATTCTTCAAAATTCACTGAAATGTTATTAAATTCCGTGAAATTCTATGAACTCTGGTGATATTTCCTAAAATCTTGAAAAATTTATTAAAATCCTGTTAAATATTTCAAAATATCCTAAAACCTTATATGTCCTATAAAATCGTTTCATATCTTCACAAATTTTAGAAAATTGTTTATCATAAAATATTTCAAATGCTTATAAATCCCTTTAAATTAATGAAATTAATTCAAAATTCCTTGGATTCTTTTAAAATTCCTCAAAATATTTCATATTAAAAGCTTTTAAAAATGCCTTAGAAGTTTTAAAAATACCCTAAAATCTTATAAATCTCTTCAAATTATTGAAATCTATTACAAATTTCTGCACATAGGGTACCATCGGGACCAAATCTTAAAAATAGGGTACTTTAGGGACCATAAATGAATATAGGGTACAATAGGGGATATAGGGACCGGTCTGTGAGGCCTGTATTTCAGAGATTTTGGAAATTTATAAATTTCAGAAATCTTGGTAAATTTCGAAATTTTGCAAAGTTTAGAAATTTAGAGACGATTCTATAATTTTAGAAATGTTGACAATATTGTAAATTTGAAACATTTTAGAAATTTTAGAAATTTTGATTATTTAAAAAATTTGGAACATTCTGGAAATTTTGATAATTTTCGAAATTTAAATAAAGTTAGAACTTTAAAAATTTTGAACATTAGTTTCAGAAATTTGAATGATTTTAGACATTTTTAACATTTCATAAAATTCAGAAATATTAGAAAGTTTGGTAAGTTTGAAAATTTCACAAATTTTGAATATTTCACAAATTTTGAATATTTCACAAATAGAAAATTTCAAAAATTTTAGAAAATTTTAGAAATTTTAGAAAATTTGAGAAATTGGAGAAAATTAAACGTTTTGTAAAATTCAGAAACTTTATAATTTTTATAATTTCAGAAATATTGACCATTTTAGAAATTTTGAACATCTTCGAAATTTTGAAAATATACGGCAATTTAGATAATCCAAAAAATTTTAAAATTTTTGGAAAGTTTTGGTACCATAGTTTTCGCGGTGACACATCATATTATATTTAAGGACACGGCTGACCAAAGAAGGTCACTACCACTTGAGAAGGTGCCGCTCGCGAGTGTGGTGCTAATGACTTTTTTATTCGATAACTCCCACAATTTCATCGTCCAAACGTCAAAAGTGAGCTTCCAATCGCATCCTAACGACATCCAAACGATTGGTAAAAAAAACTTCGAAAAAATTTAAAATTTTTTCCGCAGCGTGAACTTAGCACTCCAATTTTAAACTCAATATCTTTGAATTTTCGATTTGTCAAGAAAATTAAAAAAGTTGTTTTGATAACCTTGCGGGGTTTACAAGAAGCAAAATTTTTCTTTTCTTAACTTTTTTCATATCGTGTGTTATTTGGCTTAACATTTTAATTTTCGTTTGTTTTTTTAATCTTGTAAGTGGACTCTGGACATTTTGGTTGTCAAAAAAAGTAATTAGGAAAAATTGTTCGTCTAGACTTAAAAAAAAAGGTTAAGTTTTCAACTAGACTGGTGAATCTTAAAAAAAAATTCTTTTTGAACAAAAGAGTTCAACATTCTACCAAATAGTTGAATTTTCAATCAAAAAGATGATTTCTTATCCAAGAAGAATTATTTACTATAAAAAAAGAGGAATCTTTTAAGAAAATGCATACACTTTTTACCGAATTGTTGAATTTTCAACTCAAAAAGATAAAGTCTTAACGAAAAATTTCCATCGAAATACGAAACGAGTTTTCAACAAAGTAATTCAATTTTCAACCAAAAAAAGAAGTTCAACTTTTAACCAAGCATTTGAATTTTTGACCACACAGGTGACCTTTTACAAAAATAGATTCATTTTCAAGAAGATGATTTAATTTTCAACCAAATCGTAGAATTCTTCACCAAACGAGATTTCAGAACTCAAAATATGATAATAGACTTTCAAACCAAAAGTAGTTGGATTTTCTTATTGGGTTTTATTAATTCAGTTCGCAATCAAGCGAAAGAATAGAGAAAAGGGGAGGTTTCTTTCGCAAAATTCGAAAGCTTTGTATAAATTTATCATCAGGAAACGTATTAAATGTTATCTAAGTTCGTAACGTACTTGGAATTCAAAATTATAACTATTTTAGCATATTCAATTTAAAATGTCAAGAATCGTTTTAGAAGTTTTTCTGATTTTTAAATAATTCATATATTTGAACTCTGACTTAATTGATTGATTCTGCTTTTTTCAAAAACTATATAAACAGCACACTCTGAGCACAATAAAAATGCAAATATACACAACACTGTAAACAAAAGTATTATTTTAGGGCTAATTTCAGGCATTGAAATAATTTTAAAGATATTAATATGGCCAACGGCCATACTACGCTGAAAAACCCAGTTCTCGTCATATCACTGAAGTTAAGCAGCGTTGGACGCGGTTAGTACTTGGATGGGTGACCATTCAAGAATACTGACATGAGTGCTGTTGGCACATCGTGGGTGTGGTGAGCCCACACTTGTAGTTATTCATAACTACAAGAAAAACCTAGAAACACTACCCGAATCGGATAGTGTCACGCCTACCCGGAAAGGGAAATGGTTTAATGGTATATATATATATATATATATATAATAAAATTGTTTAATATTTAATTAAAATTAATAAAACTAAATATATTTTTTAAAAATTTTAATTTATAATATTGAAGACCTATTTTTTAACGACTCAGTTTCACGATCCTAATTTAAGAATAATAATACTTCAATGTTAAACGAAATTGGAATTGTTCAATTTCTTATGGTTTATTTTAACCTCAATTAATTATTTTTAAAGCTCATCTTCAATGATTTATGACTTTTTCAATATCAATTAAAAAATGTGATCCCTGAAATTAAAAAATTAAAAATGTATTATATCTTGCAAATCCTATTAATATTCCGTAAATCTTGTGAAATTTCTTTTGATACACCTTGAAATATAATAAAATTTATTGTAACCCTTGAAAGCATTCAAAATCCCTTAAAATCGTTAAAACCTTCAAAAATCTTATTAAATCCGTTAAAATCTTTTAAAATATCCTTAAACCTATAGGCCCTATGAAATCCTTTCAAAACTTCCGAAAATCTAGCAAATTCTTTGAAAAAACATACAATTTTTTAGAATCTTCATCAAATCTTTTTAATCTCTTGAGGATTCCTTGAAATCCTTGGAAATACCCTGAAAAATATTAAATCTTTTGAAATCTTTTCAAAAATCTTGACATTTTTTAAAGCGCCTGGAATTTTCTGGGCATCTTTAAAAATTCCCTAAAATCTTTAAAATCCTTTGAAATCCCTTCAAATTCTTGAAATCTGTTGGAAATCTTTAAAAAGCTTTAAAATTCTTTGGAGTTACTGAAATCCTTGAAAATCTTCAATCTTTGAAAATCTTATAAAATACCTTAAAAATCCATTGAAATATTTGTAAATATTGGAAATTCTGTGAAATCTCTTGGAATCATTTTCAACATCCTAAAATATTATAAATTCTATAAAATCCTTTCAAATCTTTTGAAATTCAAGGGAATTCTTGCAAGCTACATATTAACCAAAATATTTAAAATTATCTTCCAATCTTTAAAATCTTAAGAGAATCCCTAAATCTTTGAAATAATATCAAATCCCTCAATTAATACTTGTGCAATTCCTTGGACTGTAGGATGGTCCAAAAATGCATTGGATTTTTTTTTAATTTTCTGCATATCACTCTCAAATTTTTGTGAATGAACAAAGAAATAAAATGTTTTTTTTTTAATTATATTGAGATGTTCCGTAAGCCTCATGAAGTCCACGACGTATTTCCCGCGAGAAAAAAAAAAGTTTTTGTAAATTTTATTCAGAATCGTCAATATTACGTGAATCAAATTGAAACTCAACATTTCTTTTCACAATTAGCAACCGAATACAAATGAATTACTAATTTTTGAATACAGCCCGAAATTCTGTTCTATAACGGTCCAAAAAAAAACCATAAGTGAAAAATTGCATTTTGCGAGTTTTTGAGTTATTGACGTGCACAGGGTTTTATTCGTGAAAAACTAAATTAAAAAAAAAAAATTAAATTTTTGGGAAAACGTCACAAGCTATGAAAAAAATGAATAGAGAAAAGTTTCTCATCCAAAAAAGAGCTGCAAATTTGTCATCAAAAAATTTTTTTATAGGACGCTTAGTTTTTCTCTAAATTTTAAAAAATAAAATGAAAAATAAAGACATTAAATTTTTCGGAAAACGACACAAGGTACGAAAAAAAATTAATGGACCAATAATGTTCACACAAAAAGCATCTACAAATTTGTTGTTAATAATTTTGAAATAGAACGAATAGATTCATTATAATCTCTTGTTATAAAAATATATTTAAAAAAAAAATTAACTTTCTGGAAAAACGGCACAAAAGCTACAATAACATTTTATTTAACAGAATTTTTAACCTAAATTATATCTACAAAGCTTCGAACTACTTTACGCTAGGATGCGTATTTTTGGTTTAAATCGCAAAAAGTAACATTGAAAGTAAACAAATTAATTTTATGAAAAAACGACAAAAGTGGCCCTTTCTCAATTATAAAAATAAGACAATGAAAATACGTATGTTTCAATGCCAATGCATATTATGAATTGTAATAATATGAATTTATTGAAATGGTATATTTTTCAGTGTAGTTGAGACTAAAAATTAGTGGAAAATAAGGAGAAAATATTGAAGTGACCATGAAAAATAAAATGTGTACATTATTTTGCAATATCTGAATAAGCAATGCCAGGCCGAGATACAAAATCGAGTGTGAAGCACGAGACACGTGATGAGAATGCGTTCGTTAAAGCCATGGGAGCTTTAACAAAAGAGATTTCACAATCACCAAATTATAGTTGTCGATGCTTTCACCTTCAATTTTTAAAAGTCTATGCACAAAAATGGGAGAAATACAAAAACCGAGCGCGTAGCCCGAGGTAAATACATAATCGAGCATGAAGCGCGAGAATCAACATTCTCGTGTCTTAGGCGCGCTCAAACTTGCGAGCAAAGCGAGCCGCGTGCAAGCAGAATGTGCCCGCGCAGCAGGCACATTTTTTATTTAAAAATTCAACTATTTGGTTCAACATAAACTTTTTTGTAGAAATTTTGACATGACATATCTGAAATTTTCAAAGATCTTTTTGAATTTTGTCAAGATTTTTGAGAAAACTATATTCATATAACATTAAAAAGAGGGCTAGTGGGGGAATTATAACGGGGATTAGAGATGGATTAGAGGAAGAAGCTCACGGAGAGGTAGAGGGGGAGGGAGTGCAAATGAGGAAAGTAAAGATAGGAGGGGTAATGTGTAAGTTTGTGACAGTGTACAATAAGGATGGGATGGAAAGAATTAAAGAAAGGGTGGAAGACCTGTTAGGTGAAAGCGAACAGGGTATGGTTGTACTGGGTGGGGACTTTAACGCGAGGATGGGGAGGGAAGGGGGCCTTTACAGGGAAGGGGAGAGCTTCGAAAGGAACTCAAAGGATAGGTTAATAAATAAGGAGGGGGAGATTCTAAGGGACTGGATGGAGGATAGAGGCTGGGCGGTGGCAAATGGTATGGCAACTGGGGACGAAGAGGGAGAATACACATACGTAGGTAAGGTGGGGGTATCGGTAATAGATTATGTAGTTATGAATATGCAAGGGTGGGAGGAGATGGAGAGATTCGCAGTCGAAGGGAGGGTAGAATCAGACCATCAGCCATTAGGGTTGTGGATAAGGGGTGAGAATGGCGGAAGGCAAGGTGGGGAAGAAGTGTCGACGGGGGAGAGGGTTAGCTGGACGAGGGAGGCGATAGAGAAATATAAGGAGCAGTTAGGGAAGGTACGCTTCGAAGGGGAGACGGTGGAAGAGATATGGGAGGATTTAAAAGAGAAAGTGAAAGGGTGCGTGCAAAAGAAGGTATTCAAAAAGAAGAAGAAAGGAATGGTGAAGCCGTGGTGGGATAGGGAATGTAAAAAGATTAAAAGAAAGGTGAAGAGGAAGTGTATGAAGTGGAAAGAGGGTACTGCGGAAAGGGAGGAGTACGTAGAAATGAGGAAGGGGTTTAGATTGATGTGTAAGAAGAAAGAACAGGAAAAGGAGAAAGAGATGGAGGAGGAGTTAGGAAATGTTAAGACAGAAGGGGACGTCTGGAAGATAATAAATAGGTTTAGGAAGCGTAGAGTAGGGATAAGCGACAAGATAGGGAGTGAGGAGTGGAGGGAGTTTTTTAAAGAATCATTTCAGGGCTCAGATTCAAGGAAGAGAGCTGATGGGAGTAGAAGAACGGGGGAGGCAGAGATGGAGGAGTTGAATGACGAGGAGATAGAGAAACAGATAAGGAAGTTAAAAAGGTCAAAATCAGCAGGGCTGGATGGGCTAGAGAACGAAGCATGGCTGTTTAGTACACAGGAGGTTAGGGAGAGGCTGAAGGAGGTAGTGTAGAAAGTATGGAGGGGGGAGGGATTCCCACGAGGGTGGAGAGAAGGAATAATAGTACCTCTGTATAAGAGAGGAGAGAGGGATAGGCAGGAAAATTATAGGGGGATTACGCTAATGAATACGGCGTATAAAGTATACGCGATGGTAGTAGCGGAGAGGCTGCGGAAGGATGTCGAGGGGAAAGGAATATTGCCAGAGACGCAGGCGGGCTTTAGGGCAGGTAGGAGTACTATCGACAATATCTACGTTCTGCAGCACGTGGTGGATAGAGAATTAGCGAAGAAGGGATCGAGAGTGTACGCGTTTTTTGTGGATCTAAAAGGTGCGTTTCCGTCGGTGGATAGGGGGAGGTTGTGGGAGGCGATGCAGGAGAGGGGAGTGGAGAGAGGCCTGATCGAGAGGGTAAGGGAGATATATGAAGAAACCAAAGATAAGGTAAGAGAAGGACAGGGGATTTCGGAGGGATTCTGGATGGATAGGGGATTAAGACAAGGGTGTCCGCTTAGCCCGACGCTTTTTGCGATTTTAATTGCGGATATGGAAAGTAAGCTGGAGGCCGGAGTGGTAGGAGGAGTCAGGATAGGAGGGGTTAGAATTTGGTCGCTAGCGTATGCAGATGACATAGTGTTGTTGGCAAAAAGCGAGGAGGCCTTAAAGGAAATGATGAAGAGGTTGAGAAGATACCTGGATAAGAACAGGTTAGAACTGAATGCGGAAAAGTCCAAGGTTATGGTTTTCAGAAAAGGAGGTGGAAGGGATAAGGAAGGGGAGTGGAAGTGGAAGGGAAAGGCGGTGCAGGCGGTGAAAGAGTTTGTGTACCTGGGCTTCTTGTTGCGGAGGAATGGCGGAGTGGATGGTCACATAAAAGAGAGAGTGAGGAGGGCAAATGTGGTGATGAGGCAGGTGTGGGGGTTGGGACAGAAGTTATTCGCGGATGATTTTGGAAGGAGAATGAAATTGTTTGACTCACTAGTGATGAGTGTGCTATTGTATGGAGTAGAGGTGTGGGGGTGGAAGGAAAGCGAAGAGGTAAATAGGATACAGGAGAGGTATGTAAAGTGGACACTGGGGTTGGCAAGGAACACGCCTAATTATATTGTCAGGAGGGAGACGGGGAGAACGAGTGTAGGGATTCTAGCGGGGAGTCGAGCGTGTAAATATGAGGAGAAATTTTTGGAAGAAGGGGGAAGTAAGCTGGTTAGGGAGTGTTGGTGGGAGAAGGAGAACAGGAGAGGGGGTGGGAAGATGGAGGTTGAAAGAGAAAGGTATTTTAGAACGAA
>CAKNYM010050414.1:90501-120918 GCA_932195095.1 Andricus curvator
TAATTAATAATAATAATAATAATAATTATTATTATTATAAATTGTTTAAACAATCACTATTGTTAATATTGATGAACTATCACTTCCCTCTAATTGAAAATTGGACAACAAATAGAAAATTGGTGAAAAAACCGCGTCTTTCTAACTACATTCTATGAGAAAATTGCTAAAACAATGATAAATTGTTTAAACAATTCATTAAAATATCTAGTTTTCAGTATAAAGTGATATTTTATGTATTAGAAACAATTCGCATTAAAAAAATCGCAAAAAAATCATAATTAGCGCCAAAAACTCGCAAAACCCATTTTTTCACCTATGGGGTTTCTTTGGGACCCTATAAAACAGACTTATGGTGTTGGTTTTTGAAAAGTGATACTTTATTCGTATTCTATGGCTAATTGTGAAGAGAAATGTTGAGTTTCAACTCGATTGAGATAATATTGAGGATTCTGAATAAGATTTACAAAAACGTCTTTTTTTTCTTATGGGAAATACATGTTAAACTTCATGGGGCTTGCGCCACCCCTAAATATCATTTTTTTCGAAACAAAAAAAATGGATTCATTTTTTGGTGGATTCGAACAAATTTTGGGGGCGTCCCCATAAAAATTCGAAAAAAATTTTTTTGGACCACCCTACTGCTTAGTCAAGCTTTGTTTATAAAACACCGAACGCGGACCGATATGAGTTCTCTGAAAGAACACATTGTGTCGCACTTATATTACGCATCTACATTTAGAATTAGGCTAATTATATTTCATGAAGAAGAATAATAAAAATTGAAATTTCATTATAAAAAATGCATTATTATGACACTTATCATTATTATTACACATCTATGTACTCAAAAATTATAAGAAAAATATTGAAAATTGTTTCTTTTTTCAAAATGGACACAGCATATTTTCCTTCTGTTTGTAAATGATTCCAGAAAATAATAATAATAATAATAATAATAATAATAAATTGTTACAATTTGAGGGAGAAAAGATTGTTTAAACAAATAGAAATTGTTTAAATAATGACCAATTATGTAAAAAGCAAAACATATTCTTACCATTCATAAAATCTATCACTTATATCTCGAAAACAATAATTTTCCACGATTTCAAGAAAAATATAATTCTTAGACAAATAATAGTTGTTTGAATAATTAAAAATTATTTACATAATACTTGGAAACTCGTCCATTATCAATTAAAAATGATTCTTTTCAGAAAAATCTAAAGAATATCGTTTTTAGTATCACAGAAAAAACAGAAGATAAACTTTACATCGATTTCCGACGAAAGTTTCGCTGCAACAAAAATTAACCTTGTCGCATAATCTTTACATGAAATTAAGATAATTCCGTGTTTTTAAACCATCTCGGAATAATTTGTCAGTTGTTTGTCAGTAAAAAGGCGTCTTCTGCTATGTAGTTCACAGCAGTGCAAAGAACAGCGTGAAGTATGGATGGAATTGGTCTGGAAATCAGGACACGAGATTTTTAAAAATATTGCACTTATTACCATTATATTTTTAAAATAATTGCACTTATCGCGGACGAATGGTTATATATTTTTGATGACTGTTAATAAAGCACTCGACAACATTCGAAAAAATCGCTATATTTACTATGATCTTAACCATAATTCACAAGTTATGAGATATGAATTTCCGTTTTGAAAGTTTCGAGATCCGTCGGTATTGCAGTTCAATATAAAAGCCTTTCTACGAAGTAAAATTTTAAAGCTAAAAGATGATTTCTGAACAACTACAACTCCTATCTACCTTATTTCATGCTTCAAATTATTATTACTTAACATTTCATTTTTTGAATAATTTTTTGAACTCAGAATTTTTGTTACGTATGAGGGCACCCTGATTTGTAAAATTTTATTTTAAAAAGTTATTAAATAAATATTTATTAAGAATATTGAATGTAAATTGAACATTTTAATTTAATTTTTAATTTTGTACTGTAGATAACATTTTATATTAAGATAATATTGATGGAAATTTAAGTATATTCTATCAGGTATTTCAGGTTAGGTAGGTGAAATCAAAGATGTCTGCAAGCTGAGGGATGAACAATAATACCAATTGCATTGGGAGAAAACTTTATTTTTTTCAAAACTCAGAAAAAAATGGTTTTTCGCCATGAGTGTATTTGGATATTATTCTTTATTTTCTGAAAACTATTCGATTAAATTATAAAATCCATAAAAAATGTGTAATGATTTTATTATTTAATTAAATAGCTTTCTCGAAATGAAAAATAATATCCAAATACACTTATCTTGAAAACTCGGGAAGACTGAAAAATTCTCGAGACTGTAAAATTCCTGAATTAGAAAATCTCCGAATAATGAAATTCCCGAATAGGAAAATTCCATAATAATAAAATTCCCGGACAGTTTATAATATTACCGAAATGAAAAACTCCCGAATGATGAAATTCCCGACAGTTTATGATATTACCGAATTGGAAAATTCCCGAATAATAAAATTCCCGACATGAAATTGCCGAATTCTAGAATATCCAAATAACTAGAAAATTCCCCAATTATAAAATTCCCGAATTTAGACAAATGAAAATTTTTTTCGATGAATATTATTTATTTATTAAAAATACAATGATCAAATATTTTTATCAAAAAAGTTTAATATTTAAAGTTTCTGAATTATTGAATTATTGAAAAAATATATTTTTGGATGCAAGTTTTTGGACGACTGAAAAATTCTAGAAAATAAAATTCATGACTCTTTCAAATTCCCGATTTGGGAATTTCCCGAATAATACAATTTTTGAATATGTAATAAACTTCCCTAACTGGGAAATTCCCGAATAAATAATTGCCGAACAGCTTATGATATTACCAAAATAGGAAATTCCAGACAGTTTATAATATTACCGAGTTTGAAAATTCCCGATAGAAAATTGCCGAATTATAAGATATCCGAACTGGAAAATTCCTGAATTATAAAACTCCCGAAACAATGGAAAAATGGTTTTCAATCAATATTATTTATTAAAAATACAATCAAATATTTGTATAAAAAAAAATATTTTTTTCTGATCAAAGTTTCTAAAATTATTGTTTGAATTCAAAATAAAAATGATTGAAAAAATATATTTTTGGATGAAAATTTTTGGACGATTGAAAAATCCTAAAAAATAAAATTTCCGAATAATATGTATGTATGTATACCATTAAGCCTTTCAGGGTAGGCGTGACACTACCCGATTCGGGTAGTGTTTCTAGGTGGATAGTTTTCTTGTAGTTATAAATAACTAGAAGTTTGGGCTCAGCACACCCATAATAATATAATTCCCAAATAATGAAATTCCCGAATAAAAAATTCCCAAACAGTTTATGATCTTACCGAAATGGAAAATTCCCGACAGTTTATAATATTACCGAATTTTAAAATTCCCGCTAGAAAATTGCCAAATTATAAAATATACGAACTGAAAAATTCTTGCATTATAAAACTCCCGAAACAATAAAAAAATTGTTTTTCAATCAATATTATTTATTTCTTAAAAATACAATAATCAAATATTTTTCTAAGAAAAAATATTTTTCTTCTTCAAAGTTTCTAAAATTATTGTATGAATTTAAAATAACAATATTTGAAGATAATTTTCATCCAGAAATATATTTTTCTCAATTATCGTAATTTCAAAGTTAACCAATAATTTTAGAAACTTTAAACATTAAAAATAATTTTTTTCTTGATAAAAATATTTCATTATTATATTTGTTTAAATTCGGAAATTTTCTAGTTCGGATATTTTATAATTTAGCAATTTTCTGTCGGGAAGTTTTAAATTCGGTAACATTATAAACTATTGGGAATTATCCATTTCGGTGATATCATAAACTGTTCGGGAATTTTCCAATTCGGGAATTTCATTATTCGGGAATTTTATTAACCAGAAATTTTATTACATATTCGAAAATTTTATTATTCGGGAATTTCCCAATTCGGGAATTTGCAAGAGTCGGGAATTATATTTTCCGGGATTTTTCAGTCATTCAAAATTTTTTTTCAAATATTGTTACTTTGAATTCAAATACCTAGATCCGCCACTGAATGTTCCAACTTCAAATATAATTCGATTCCTACTTTTTGGTTTTCTTCCTAACCAACAATACCGACTGTGGCAGGAAGTATATATAAAGTCTAATTATTTTCAAAATAACAATTAGGTAAGTAAAAAGTTGTTCTAAATCTAGTGTCCTGATTTATAGCTTTTCATGTATACTTTGCCGTTTTTCCATTGCTGCGAAGGACGTAGCAGACGACAGCTTTTATTCCATCGTAAGATAAACTTTCGCCAAATAGCATGTAATCTTTAACAGCTGAACATTTTACATGCAACAAAATTTAACTTCAGTTTTTTCTGTGTATGAATTTAATAGAAAAATGCTATTTTGCTAATATTACATACATGCAGGCATATGCAGGTCCGCAGCTCGTAAAGACAGATGTCACGCTCAATCCGCAAGCAGTAAAACACGCTCATTTTGTGCAGATACCTTAACAATTTATTTACAATAATAACGTTTCAAAATGTAGTTTAATGATTAGAATTTTTTATCAAGGTCGAGGAAATTTGAGAAAATGGCTTAATTTGAAAGCCAAATTACAATTTAGCACGCATAAAATGTCAAATATTAACGAAATATGAAGACCGCAAATATATGTTTTTTTCAGGTGCATACTATAAATTATTGGATATTTTTGAACAGTATGCTTCTCCATCGCGAGTGTGGCTGTGCAATCAATTGTGGGTTGGAATTTACGAACCTGATCAAATGAAAGTAAATATAAAGTTAAACAATTTAGAATTTATCTCTTATCAATTTTTTTATTATTATTTTCAGGCTGTATTAACAAGTCCAAAAAGTATGGAAAAAAGTGATTTATACAAATTCGGTCGGCCTTGGTTGGGTGATGCTTTGATTCTTGCTCCAGGTAATTCCCGTGAATATAAATAAAATAAAGTAAAAAAAAATAAATGTATAAAGACTGAAATTTTTCATACATTGATATTTAAAACAACTTTAATATCAACATATTTCTGATAAAAACTACCATCAAAAATTTTAAAATATTGTTGGTAAACATTTTTGTATACTTTTCAACAATATTATACGTTTGTTTTTATTATGAATATTAATCGAATTTGATCAAAGTTGCTGCATTATAAAAAATACAAAAGTTAAAAATAAGCCACTAATTTGTTTTAGTTAATAAAAAATTGTATAGAGAAAATGTGAAAAAAGTATAAGAAATTGTAAAAACCAACTAATAATCAGTAGAAATTTTTTCTGAAGTAAATTAGTGGCTGACTCTTAACTAATTCAAATTCAGGGTGCCCTAAAACTTTATCTTAAAAATTTCCGGACATTTGTCACATTTTTCGCTCGCCAATTTTTCATTTTTAAACACAAAATTTTAAGCTTGAAAAAAAAAAACAGTTGTTTTTTCAATCAAATAACTGAATTTCTTAGAAGAAAGTTAAATTTTCAACATAAAAAGGATGATTTTTCAAACCAGGAAGACGAATTGTTTAGAAAACAGTTAAATGTTAATTCCTAAAAGTTCGAATTTAAACAAAAAGATGAATTTTCAACAAAAAAATGTAATAATTGACATTTCAAAAACAAACAAACAAAAAAAAAACAAATTTTCATCCAGGAAGATTAGTTTTCTACCAAAAAATACGAATTTTCAACAAAGTATATGAATTTTCAACTAAACAAAATCAAATTTCAACCAAAAATGAATAGGTAACATTTTTAACTACACCTAATTTTTAATTTTATCTGACTAACTCATAAAACAGCAATTTCAAATTTATTATCCTTGAGCGTTATTTAAAGTTCCTCTGATAGAAATTCCCTGAATTTTTCAAGATTTTTAAGAAAAATGCGTCACTTTTCCCTCATCTTCCCTTAACAGGTTTTTCCTGATCGATGGCCACCCTAAACATAGGAGAGTCAATATTAAAGAAATAGGGAGGAACAAATTCACCGAAAACCGTTCAATTAAGCGTGATTCAACAGAAATTTGAATTCATTTTAAAAATAATATTTCAAAATTTGTATTATTTTATTAGAGATATAATGGAGATAAAAAAATGTTTTGAAAAATGTCAATGTACCCAAATTACTTAATGAATTGATAATTAAGAATCTAATACTTTTATTTTGTGTCCATTAGTTCCAATATGGCGTGCTCATCGTAAATTAATTCAACCTGCTTTTAATCCTCGAACTCTACGAACTTTTTTGCATATTTTCGATAAACATGCAAAATCAATGACAGAAAAAATGGAAAAAGAACTTGGTGGAGGTGAATTTAAAGTTGGTCCCTATTTCGTATCTTTTTCTTTAAACGTTGCTTTAGGTAAGAGAAGTTAAGATAAATGGTAAATAATTATATTTTATTGATGCGCATTTTTTGCAAATTTTTTTAATTTTATCGTTTACTTATTATGCTTTTAGAAAGTACTATGGGTATTTCGGAAACTTCTGACTCAAAAATATACACACGTTATACTGAAAGTTTGAACAGGTATAAGAAAATTGATTTATTTTATGTTTTTAAAATGGTCTTAATTAAGGCTGTCTAATTTGTGTAACAGTTATCCGAATCATAACCAGCAGTTTCGGGCATGGCTAGCAGTGGCCTTAATGGTGAATGTAGACCGTCTAAACGTAAAAAGTCGGGGCCGTGTAAACCATTTCCAATTGTAATACATAATATTACACACGAAGCGCGCGTGAATACCCGCGCACTGCTCCTTTGTCGCTACGCTTCTGGTGGTTACGCATGATTGAGCAACCTATTTATAATTATCATCAATGAATCAACTTAAGTTACTATGTTTTTAATTAATTTATTGCAATTGGAATATCGCAAGCTTCCGATACTGATAGTTTTACTGCTTCGATTTGTAGGCGGGTCATGAATACGTTCTGAAAAACTAATTCTAATTTCGTTTCGGGAAACTAAATATTTATTGCAATATTTATTTTAATAAAGAAAATATATAATTTTTCTCAAAATGCATGCTGAAATACAAGAAATACGTATTTCTATATATTTTTTACCAAATCAGTGGTTGGTACACGATTTGGCTTGTTGCATGTATTACTGCGGTTTTCCAGGCGCTATATCATAACCTCAAGACTAACCTTACTTAGTCGCCAATGATAATGTCTGTCAGTGTCGCAGTGTTTTTTTTATGTTTAATGATTTTGAATTCATGTGGTAAAAAATGGTGCAACCTGAAAGAAAGAAATCTGTTTGAAAAAAAGTGAGAGCAACCGGAAAAAAGAAGAATGTCAGACTTTAGTATTCGAAAGAAGATGTGTTGCTCGCATTAGAGGACAATCAGTTGCTGAAGTGTCTAGAAAACACAAAGTTCCTGAGTCAACTATAAGAGCAAAAAAATACAATAAATATGCAGTCAGCTGGATATGTCATTGCTGCAAAGCTAGGTTTTCCGTTATGAAACCTCAATATTTGAAAGCGTTCAAGTAATTTGTGAAAATCCTATCTTTTATAATTGAAATTAATTACAAGGTTTGAAATTCCTAAATTATTTGTAACTTTACTTGAAAGAAAATCGCAGTATTACAAGCGCAGTAATTGGGTTACCGCTGTAGTTTGCGCGCAGTAATTCATGCAAACCCGCAGTAATACCTATATGGAACATTTTTTTTAGATTCGCATTTTTCACGTAAATCTAATTCCTTTTCACGGTTTAACGACTGAATTCTATTAATCAAATACCAAATATTGCTTCACGAATTAATGCGTAACGAATTTCTCATTCAAACACTTGTTTTTTATCTTCAAAAGTCGTCTTGATTTTTTTTCCGCAGTAATACCCACACCTATCCTATACGGACCGAGAGTTGCGGAAGAAACTTTGGTAGAAATCGGATAAGTGTTACACGGTTTCGAGCCTTTTATTTTATTATATTAAATTATTAACAGAATCCTAGAACTGTGGATGGTGCGAGGTTATAGATTTTGGTTACATCCAGATATAATTTTCAATCTAACCGAAATTTCAAAGGATTTTTACAAATGCATTACATGGATGAAGAGTACAGCACGTTCAGTAAGCAATGCACAGCATAATATACGTAATTTGTAATTGAATTTAACTAATTCTGCATTGAAACACATTAGTTATCATTTTTACACTTTTTTAGATAATTGCAAAGAAAAAAATGAAATTGCAAAAACCTGATAAAGTTCAAGAGGGTAAAAATATAATTATATTTCAAAAATACATGTGAGTATGCTATTTATAAATAATAATATATGGTTAATGTCAGGGTAATTTTCAGATGAAATTGCGAATCAGAGAAAAGGATTTTTGGATATGCTTTTAGACCTACAAGATAAACAGAAATTATCTGATCAAGAGATTTGTGACGAAGTAAACCTAATGATAGCGGCGGTAATTATACTTAGTGCTTCTCAAGTCAACTTCTAGTTTCTAGAATAATACAACAATATTTCTTAATTACCATAAAAAATTTGTGTGCAATTACAGGCGTATGACACTGTAACAATTACTCTTCAGACTATAATGTTGTTATTGGCGTCCCATCCTGACGTACAGGTAAGGTAATCAATTTTGAACAGAAATTCTTCCGAACTCAACAATTTTCGTTTTAATCAGTATTTTATTGTAAATTAGACATTCACACTTTTGAAGTTGCACTAATAATATTGAATCATTCAAAATTTGAAAATTTGATAAACGCTTCATTTAACTAAAACTGAACTGAAACTGATTGTGTTTAGGAAAAAATATATCAAGAATTGCATCATATTTATGGTGAGATTATTCCAGAAAATGTTCATGTTACGAGTGAAGACTTAAAACAAATGACATATACCGAAAGAGTGATTCAAGAATCAATGAGACTGCTTCCCACCGCAGCATTTGTTACACGAAAAGTAGAAGAAGATCTTGAAATAGGTTGGTTATTGTTTGATTTACTAGAGACTTTTTTTGAATGTAGGTCTAATTATTTATCGGAACAATAATTTTGTTTCCAGGAGGCTGGACATTACCAAAAGGTACCACGGCTTTGTGCTTCATAGCAAAACTTCATCACGACGAAAAATACTGGCCTGATCCACTGAAATTTGATCCTGATAGATTTCTTCCTGAAGAAGTCGCGAAACGGAATCCAAACTGTTATATTCCCTTTAGTAGTGGACCCAGAAACTGTATAGGTCAATATTTCAATTAAATTAAGAAAACTAATTCGATACCTTTATGCTATACTCTCCAATCTGGGGTTAGCAGTCTAAATTCTCCAATCTCGTTTTGTGCTGGTTCGCCCAGATAAAAATTCCTGTACAAGAACGTCGGAGGATCCTGAACATGTACCTAGACACGATCCTGTACATGAACATGCACAGGTAATCTTGGCGGTTCCTGTATAGGAATTTCACGATGGAAACTGTACATGATACTACAACTCAACCTGCACCGACAAAGGAACCTTTGCATGATCAAGTGTAGGTTCCTGTACAGGCTCCTTTGCGAAGTAATTTGTGGCGCGGGTTTCTATACAGAAACACATATGGGGTCTTTTACAAAAAGCCGTCGCGAAAAAACTGGTCGCTTAGAGCTATGAAGCTGCTTTCCTTTTATTCCCTTGAAGATGAAATTCACTATCGAGAGAGCCAAGTCAATAGCGAACCCTCGCGGATTAGTTTCTGTGCTGGTTCATTTGTAGGATGCTGAACAAGGTCCTGTACAGGAACCTGCGTCTCAAATGATTCTGTGAAGGATCCTGTACAGGATCATTCAAAGGTTAACTTGCATACAGGTTTCTTTGCAGGGTCATGTACAGGTTTCTTCAAGATTACCTGTTCAGGTTCATCTGCAGGATCGTGTCCAGGAACATGTCTAGGATCCTCCGAGGTTCCTGTACAGGGATTTTTAGCTTGGTGAGCCAGCAGAAAACGAAATTGGAGAGTTTGGACTGCTAACCCCAGATTGGAGAGTATAGAATGGATAGAAATCTTTTTGGAGGCCTAATACCAGTATTTTGATGTTAGACTCAACAGAGATCTCTGTTATAGAATCGTTGATAAGTAGATAATATACTATATCAAAATTAATTTTTTAATGCGAAATTAAATTTAAAAGCGAGAAATTAAGTTCTAAAAAATTCACTGCGAACTGCATTTGAACCAGCAACCAACTCATTACATGTGAGGTGCTCTACCAATTGAGGTATCGCAGTTCACCAGTGAAAATATCAGAACTTGTATTTCCTTAATTTCGATCGAAATTATTATTTTTAGAGATGTTATTATCTTAAGGCCAGTTATTAATTTAATATTTGAAACTAAGTTTTTTAAACAAAGTTTCGGTTAGACTGGTTTAATATGATAGCAATCTTTTTGGAGGCCTAATACCAGTATTTTGAGGTTAGATTCAACAGAGGTGTCTGTTATAGAAGCGTTGATAAGTAGATAATCTACTATATCAAAATTAATTTTTATTATGCGAAATTAAATTTAAACGCGAGAAATTAATTTCTAGAAAATTCACTGCGAACTGGATTTGAACCAGCAACCAACTCATTACAAGTGAGGTGCTCTACCAATTAAACTATCGCAGTTCACCAGTGAAAATTTCAGAACTTGTATTTCCTTAATTTCGATCGAAATTATTATTTTTAGAGATGTTATTATTTTAAGGCCAGTTATTAATTTAATATTTAAAACTAAGTTTTTTAAACAAAGTTTCGGTTAGACTGGTTTAATATGATAGAAATCTTTTTGGAGGCCTCACATGTAATGAGTTGGTTGCTGGTTCAAATCCAGTTCGCAGTGAATTTTTTAGAACATAATTTCTCGCATTCTAATTTAATTTCGCATAATAAAAATTAATTTTGGTATAGTAGATTATCTACTTATCAACGATTCTATAACAGAGACTTCTGTTGAATCTAACATCAAAATACTGGTATTAGGCCTCCAAAAAGATTCCTATCATATTAAACCGGTCTAACCGAAACTTTGTTTAAAAAACTTAGTTTCAAATATTAAAGCATAGAATGGAGTTACCGAATTTACTTTTAAAATCAGGCTAATATTTTACTAATAAAAAATGCTTGTTTCTTCCGCTTTAGGTTCTGCATACGCCATGATGGAGATGAAGATAGTTGTAGCCAAAATTATTCTTAAATATATTTTGAAGAAGAAACACATCCAACCCATCGAAAACATTAAACTTAAGACGGACATCTTATGTCAACCTGTTGAACCAATTACGATAGAAATTGAGAAAAGATTGCCAAATACATCTCAAAGCTGAATTTTTTAATTTTAAATAAATAGAAAATTTGGCCGCTCTTTGGTCTATAAATTATGAAAATCCCTATTTGTTTATCGCAGGCTCCACAGTCTTTTCCGTATTCCCCTCTTTTTGTCGTTTTTCCGCTTAAATGCGAACATAGTTAATAGAAACCAATAAGAAAATCTTAATTATTTTTGCTTCAAAGTTCATTGTTTTCGGTAGCAAAGTCTACTAATGAATTTTTGGTTAAGAATTCTAATATTCTTTTTTGGTATGAAAGTGAATTATTTTGTCGAAAATTTAACAATTTTTCTCAAGAGTGCAATTTTTTTTCTTCCTTGACTTATAAATTTGTTTTGGGTAAAAATTCAAGTGTCTGGTTAACAATTAATCTGGATCGATTGAAAATAAACTTTTTTGTTAAAAATTCCATTGTATTGTAGAAAATTCGTATTTTTGGCTTCGAAATTCAACAATTCGGTAGAAAATTCAACTGTTTGATTGAAAATTTATGTATTTTGTTGAAAATTCGTCTTTTTTGATAGAAAATCAATTTCTTAGTTAAAAATTCATTTTTTCAACTGAAAATTTAACTATTTTGTTGAAAACTCAACTCATTGGTAAAAAATTTACTTTTTTGTTGACAATCCAACCGTTTTGTAGAAAGTTCACCATTTTGGGTTGAAAATTCAACAATTTGGTATTTTTTGAAAATTCGTTTTTGGTTTGTAAAATCCAACTGTTGTTTATTTTGAATTAAAACTTGTTTTATGATGTATCAACTATTGCATGTTTCGTTCAAAATTCAACGATTAGGTTGAAAATTCAACTCCTTGGTTGAAAGTGGAACTACTTTTTTAAAGGTTTATTTTTTTGTTCAAGATTTATAATTTTAGTTGGAAATTTTATTGCAAAAAATTAATTTTTTTATTCAAAAATAATTCTCTTAAATTAAAATTTAAATATTACACTTTTATTTAAAATTGATCTTTTAAGTATAAAAATGCAATTATTTAGTTAAAATATTCTCAAACGAAACAAATATGAATTAAAAATTATTCACAAAAAATTTGGACTAACATGACATTCATTGTTCAAACTATTTACTTAAAAATGTATGGGATTTTTCGGAAAATTTGTCTTTTTAATAGAAAATAAATCTTTATGGTAATTATCTTTATGGTAATTCATGGTAATTTGTGATATGGATGTGCAATTTACAATAATTATTTATTTTAGTGTCAATAATTCTTAATCATACGAGATTTAAATTGCGCACCAACAACACACACGAAAATAATTTTTTTTCATTCTGTAACTTAATGATATTTAGAGGTGGCGCAAGCCCCTTAAAGTTTAACACATATTTCCCACGAGAAAAAAAGACGTTTTTGTACATTTTATTCAGAATCGTCAATATTAGCTGAATTTAGTTGAAACTCAAAATTTCTCTCCACAGTTAGCTATAGAATATAAATGAAATATTACTTTTTAAATATCACCCTCATGAGTCTGCTCAATAGTTTCCCAAAGAAACCCCATAAGTACAAAAATGGATTTTGCGAGTTTTTGACGCTAATTATGATTTTTTGCATTTTTTTAAGTGTAAATTGTTTCTAATACATAAAATACTACTTTATACTGATATTTAGATATTTAAATAAATTGTTTAAACAATTTATTATTGTTTTTAGCAATTTTCTCTTAGAATAGAGAAAGAAAAATAAATTGTCACAGTTTATTCAAAAATTGTTCACTTTTTGTCCAATTTTCAATTAAAGTGAGGTAAATAATTAACTGAAGCTAATAAAATTAATTGTTCAACCAAGTTATGGTTATGGTTCGCAATATTCAATTTGAATAATGCTAGAACGTTGCGGTTCTTTCGGACATTTTTAGTTATTTATCTATTTTTCACTTGGAGTGAGTTAATAATTGATTTAATTTAGCGAAAATAATTATCTAAACAATTTATTATTGTTTATAACTATTTTCTTTTAGATAAGTGCTAAAAAGTTGCGGGTTTTTCTGAACTTCCAAACTTTTTGTCCACTTTTCACTTAGTGAGGTGATATTTAATGCAAGTTAACAAGCATGCTCATGTAAACAATTGATTATTGTTTACAACTATTTTCTCTTAGATATGTGCTAGACAGTTGCGGTTTTCCTGAAATGTTAAACTTTGGTTTGTCTTTTTAGTTATGAACAAATAATAAATGAACTTTATAGATTTATATTTTAAACAATCTGTTTCTTTCTGTTGAATATAATTCTATGAAATAAAATAAATATTTTTCAAATTGATATCTGACTTTAATTCCCTTCTTACCAGAGACGAAAGTCAGAAACAATATTCACTTTATGATCATCTTATCTAAGATAAGATGATTATAAACAATAAAAAAATGTTTGAACAATTATTTTTGCTAACTTGCATTATTTATCACTTCACTACGGGAAAAGTGGTAAAAAGCTAAAAATTTCAGAAAAAAACACATCTTTCTAGCATTATTGGAAATTTATATTATTAAAAATAATAAGAAATTATTCAAACAATCGATTTTATTAACTAAAATTAATTATTCACATCACTTTGATTGAAAATGGGACAAAAAGTGTACAATTGAGAAAGAACTAGAATTTTCTAGCATTATTCTAAGAAAATATTATTAGCAACAATAATAAACTGTTTAAACAATTATGTTTGTTAACATTAATCAAGTATTACCTCAATCTAATTGAATATTGGACAAAAAGTGAAACATTTTTGAAAAAATCGCGACTTTCTAACTCTATTCTAAGAGCAAATTGCTAACAACAATAATAAATTGTTTAAACGATTTATGTAAATATCTAATTATCAGTATAAAGTGGTATTTTACGTGTTGCAAAAAATTCACATAAAAAAAACCGCAAAAAATCATAATTAGCGCCAAAAACTCGCAAAACCCAGTTTTTCACTTATGGGGTTTTTTTCGGACCCTATAAAACATACTTATTGGGGTGATATTTATAAAATAATATTTTATTCATATTATATGGCCAACAGCCATACCACGCTGAAAAAACCAGTTCTCGTCAGATCACTGAAGTTAAGCAGCGTTAGGCGCGGTTAGCACTTGGATGGGTGACCATTCGAGAAAACTGAGTGCTGTTGGCACATCGTGGGTGTGGTGAGCCCACACTTGTAGTTATTTACTACAAGTTATCAACCTAGAAACACTACCCGAATCGGGTAGTGTCACGCCTACCCCGAAAGGGAAATGGCTTAATGGTATACATACATATGACTGACTGTGAAGAGAAATGTCGAGTTTCAACTCGATGCAGCTAATATTGACGATTCTGAATAAAATGTACAAAAACTTATTTTTTTCTTACGGGGAATACGTCTTAAACATGATGGGGCTTGCGCCACCTCTAAATATTTTTTTTTTTCAAAAAAAAAAAAAATGTATTTATTTTTGCGTGGATTTGAACAAATTTCCGGGCGATATGCATGCAAATTCGAGAAAAAAATTTTTGGTTCACCCTACTCTACATGCCAAAGTTGGGATCACCAGCATTTTAATCTTGCAACATTTTCAACGTATACTCTTTTATAAACGGAATAAAAATATCAAATTTCAGATAAAATTTTGAAATTTACTTCTACCAAAAAAATGACTTTCTACCATAAAAGATGAATTTGTAACCAAATAGTCGAATTTTCAAACAAAAAGGATTCAGCTTCAATCAAAAAATATAATTATTTTTTATAACAAAAGGGTTGAATTTCCAAGAAAAAAAGACGAATTTTTCAGAAGACAGTTTAATTTTCGAACCGAGAAGTGGAATTTCAAACAAAAAGAATTCTCAACGAAAAATGTGGTGACTGATATTTGAACCAAAAATAAAAAAGTAATTTTCAAAAAAATAGTTAAACTTATAACCAAATAGGTAATTTTTATGCTAAAAAGACCATTTTTTCCGAATACAGTTGAATTTTCTACAAAAAAGCTCATTTTCAACTAAGAAGTGTGAATTTTTAACCAAAAAGATGAATTTTTTACCATAAAAAAAATCTGCCCGTAACAAACCAGTTAAATTTTAAACAGTTGAATTTTTAACTAAGAAATAAATTTTTTGAGCCAAAAATGGAATCGTCAAATTGTCAATTAAAAAGATTAAGTTTCAAAAAATAAGATTAATTTTCCAACCAAAAAGACGAATTTTCAACCAAACACATGACTTTTCTACCAAACAGTTGAAATTTTAACTTATAGAGAATAAATTTCAACAAAAAATATAATTTTTAACAAAGTAGTTTAGTTTTCAACCAAGTAGTAAACCTTTATGCAGTGGCTGTTTCGAAATTTTACTAAATAGGAACGAAAATTTTAGAAACGATAACTGCATAAGGCCTTAGTAACATGTTTTAAAAAATTCTTTCACAATTCAGTAATTTTCAGATATTGTCACTGAACATTTCAAGGGAATAAAAGATTTTTTTCGGTTCATTTTAATTTTAATATTTGAAATAAGTAGTCTTCGGATGGTCCAAATTTATATCTTTAAAAATTCGACTTTCGATTTTTTGTGATCAATCCCCCCCCCCCCCCATTTAATCGGTTTCTGGAAAACAAAATTCAGTATTTTTTTATTTTCATATCAATCAGCATTAACCAGTGCCTCCGGACTTTAGAAATTAACATGGGGTTTTAAATGGGAAAAGCTAATTTTTCGAAAAAATTGGAAAATTCTCCAAAAAAGGCAAAATGCAGTTTCATGCTGCATTCATGCTAAAAATGGAATTTTTAAAAACTTTTTCAACATAAATTTTTCTTATTCGATAAGTTAAAAATTTACAGATATTTTCTAACTAATTTTAATTGTTCAAAGAATTTATTTCGTCATTAAAATATTTGGTAATTATTTGAAAAAAATTTCATTTGGCTGAACCATTTTTCCCTTGTAAATTGTAAAAAAGTTATTATTCTGTGCAGTTAATTAATTGCAAAATTAACAAATGTTGAGAGTTATACATAGTTTTCAACGATATTTGGGAATTATTTGAACAATTTACATTTATTTAAACAACTTTTTTCCTGTATATCCTAAAAAATATTATTTTGTGGTATTAACTGTAAAAATTAACGAATGTTGAGAGTAATATATTTTTATCGATATTTGGAAATCATTTAAACAATTTGATTTTCTTTAAACAATTTTTTCCCCGTGAATCTCCAAAAGTTACGACTTTCTGAAATCGACAATGCATTTAATTAATGATAAGAGTGATATTTTGTATGAGAAGTCAGTTTACAATTATTTAAAAAATCTACATTTGTTTAAAACAAATTTTTTTGAGTATCCTGAAAATTCAACTGTTTTGTAGAAAATTCTCCTTTTTGGTTTGAAAATTCCACAACTTCGTTGAAATTTTTTTATTTATTGACTAAAAAATCTTTCTTGGTTGCTAATTTGTCTGCTTGGTTCGAAAATTTATCTATTTTAGTTAAAAATGCTACTCTGTTAATAATTCATTTTTTCGGTCTCAGTCTTAAAAATTTTCCGTTAGACAGCAGATTTTTCCTGATAATATGATCAAAGTCAAAATCTTTTATGATAAGCAATCGTGTTTTGCACAGTCAATGCACTTTTCTTTTTAAAAAAATGTAAAAAAATATAATTTTTAAACAAACAGTTTCATTTACAACCAAATAGTTGAAGTTTGAAGCAAAAGAGACGAATTTTCAACATAACAAGATACGTTTTTAACAAAAACTGGAATCGTTAACTTTTCTGTCTAAAAAATTAGTTTCCAATTTACAAAAAAAAAAAACAATTCTCTACCAGTTGAATTTAAACAAAGAAAACGAATTTTCAACATACGAGTAATAGATGAATTTTATCCATATTGTCAAGTTTTGAAGCCAAAAATACGAATTAGTTCAGTTTACAAATGTATGAGAAGACAAAAAATTGTCTATAAAATTATTATTGGCAATAACAATAGTGAATCCTTATCAAGTTTAATGAAAAAAAGTTCAAAAATTAGTAATTAACAGCTGGTTACATTGAAAACCCCAAGTTTTACCTTAAAAAATAGCCGAAAAATACATTTGGTAGTAATTTTGTTTAAACAGTTATCAATTCTTATCGACCGATAGCGCAGCGCCATTACTAAAGTACAGTTTGCTGATTTCCTGAAATAGCGCAATTATTTTCTTTAAAAATGTCTGAGATGATAAAAATTTGATTAAACAATTGTTGTTAACGATAAAAAATGCTGATCGTCATATGAGCTCCCAAAAAATTCAGAAATTAGTTATCTACACTTCTAAACGTTAAGAAAAAGTTGTCACCTCTAAAAATAGCCAGGCAGCGCATGTGTTAATTAAATTTGTTTCAACAATCATCAGTTGCCGGATGAATAAATCTGATAATTTTGTGACATTTTTGCCTAACTTTTTTGGACGATTCAATAGAAAAAAATTTATTTATTTCAATGTAACTACCTGCTATGGATAATTGTGAATAAAATTTGTTTATAAAATACCAATTTATTGATTATATCTCATGTATTCTATTAAGAAACGGTTTTTGTCTATAAATTGTTCAAATTCAGTGCGAATCAATTTACAAATCACTGCTGATCCCCATGAATCCATTTTCACTCACTTATTTGTTTATAACAAATTAAATAATTTTTTTAACAATTTCTAAGCTATTACGCAATTTTTCTGGATAATTGCTTAATTGATCCTAGGTATTTTGGATTGAATCCAAGTATTTTTCGAAAACCGGTAGTCTTCTAAAAAAAAAAAGATTTCCATTTTATGAGCTTCAACTCGACAAACAAGATCAGGGCAATCAAAACCTATGCCATCGCCATCGCTGTCGAATCAAATGGAATTTTGTTTAAAAATTCAGAAGAGTTTATTCGAATTTATTTATTTTTTCATTTAGTGCAATTTTCAAGTTACACTTTAACTTCACTTTACAATCTAACTGAATTTTTGGTAATTTTTTATTTTGCACAGACTTTTTCTTAAAAAAAAAAAAAATTTCTGTTACTTTGATTCGTCAAGATTTCGTCTAGAGCGACTGAACCGTGCCGGGTCACCCTGAGTACTGAATTCATTTTTTTAAAAAAGGAAAAGAAATAGACGAACGAGAACTCCCTTTGAAATTGACAGATTTTTGGTTGCACGCATTTTCCAAGAACTCAAGTACAGTGTCCTTCCTATACACGAGACAGTCAATGATCGTAAAAACCACATGTTGGAGAAATTCTTTAGAGCCTGAACTTCAAAACATTTTCCCAATTTTGAAAAAAGCATTAACACAGTGCCATAGTACTCAATAAATCAATCTATTGAAGTGCTTCCATCCATAAGTCGCGTTTGCATTTTTGTAATTTTTTAGATTTTTTCTGAATATTTTATTAAAGATTTCTGAAATCTCAAGGATAATTTATACAACACCAAAAATTTGTTATACCCGGTGAAGCTCAATGAAGAGTTGAGTCATATAATTTTCATGTTAATCAATCAAATAAAGTTTCTGATTAATTATGATCTTTTTGTAACAATTACTTAAAATTAAAAGATATTATTGGAAATTTTATTTTTTTTAAGTTCTATTCTTTAAGAACAAATAGGATTTTGAATTTTCATTATTTTTTAATTAATCAAAAGCATAATATCGACGTATTTTTTTATACACCACTATACGTATTCAATTAAACTTGTTAAAGTATTCTATTGAATGTTCCTTAGACAACCATTATTGCAGGTGTTAAGGGTTTCATGCTTTCATTTTTCGAAAGTCTTTGATTTGAATAAGTTATATATGAACATCCATCTGGCAACCTTACTTTTGGTAAGTACCAGGATGTCATAATATCACTTTTTATTTTTAATTGTTTTTAATCCTAAGGAAATAAATTTTCATTAAACTTTTGTAAGTGCAGAAAATGACACAACAGAAGCTTGTTAGGTGAAAAAATATCTCCTTATAAATTAAATTTTATTTTATAATAATCGGACTCGGAAGGGACAAAGGTGATAGGAAAAAAACGATCACTGTGCCGGGATCAAAAATTTGAGAGTTGACAAAGAAACCGATTCTTTTCCTTTTTTTAAAAAATGAATTCAGTACTCAGGGTGACCCGGTACGGTTCAGTCGCTCTAGACGAAATCTTGAAGAATCAAAATAACAGAAATTTTTTTTTTCATGAAAAAGTCTGTGCAAAATAAAAAATTACCAAAAATTAAGTTAGATTGTAAAGTGAAGTTAAAGTGTAACTTGAAAATTGCACTAAATGAAAAAATAAATAAATTTGAATAAATTTTTCTGAATTTTTAAACAAAATTCCATTTGATTCGACGTATTTGAATTTCGGAATATTAATTAATTCAAGATCAACCAATTTTTTTCAAATTTTATAAAAAATGTCTTTGGAAATTTTTTATTATCTATTAACATTTTTATGGTGATTATGACAACCTAATTGGTGTTGTGCTGATGGATTTCATATAAGATTTATAACGGAATAAATTTTTCCATTTCATAATGGAATATAGGAAATAACAGCAGAAGGATAAGTCTTTTTTCTCCTTTATGGTTTTTACTTGATGTGAAACTGAAGTTTCTTAGAAATTTCAACATATCATCATAGATTTCGCGAAAATTGACAGATTGTGGGGCAAATAAAAAGCTAATTCATGGAAATTATTGTATTTTAACTTTCTGTTCATTGGAAATTAAAACAAGTATTAAAGTGCATGAAAGATTTCCGAAATATTAAGGATTGACACTTAAACCGAAAATTAAACTATAAAAATCCATCCATAAATAAAAAATGAAAAATAATGTAAATAACAGTACGATAAGAAACTTCAGTCTCATATATACACACAGAAAAAACAGAAGATAAACTTTACATCGATTTCCGTTGAAAGATTCGCTGCAACAAAAATTAACCTTGTCGAATAAACTTTACACGAAACTGAGATAATTCCGTGTTTTTAAACTGTCTCGGAATAATTTGTCAGCGAAAAAGCGTCTTCTGCTACACTGAGCGAAGAATTCCCGTGTAGTTCGGGTTTACACCCCAATAGTTCGGGTGGTTTCGCTTTTTTTTTGTTTCACACGAAGGTTTGGTGCGCTTGCACTACTGAGACGTGCAATCACCCCAACCATTCGGGTGCTCACCTGAAACAGCAGCGGCCGAAGTGGTGGGGCACCCGCCCGAATAGTTGGGGAGCTTGCACGAATGATTCGGGAGATTCGAGTCGTCAACCGCGTTGGATGTTGCGCGTTCGACATTTGCGCATGTTCGCTAATGGCCGGAGCTGATGAACATCAGGCTCTTCCCGAATGTCACTGTTTCTAGTTTATGTCGATTTTATTGTTCGTGTGCGAGATGTCAGTGGAATAAAGTGTAACTAGTTATCTGGTTTTTCTTTGGATAATCATTAACGAAGGTAAGAGAAATATAAAACATTAATCTTGGCTTACACATGAGTCGAAAAATCCAATCATTAGCGAACATGCGCAAACGTCGAACGCGCAACATCCAACGCGGTTGACGACTCGAATCTCCCGAATCATTCGTGCAAGCTCCCCAACTATTCGGGCGGGCGCCCCACCACTTCAGCCGCTGCTGTTTCAGGTGAGCACCCGAATGGTTGGGGTGATCGCACGTCTCAGTAGTGCAAGCGCGCCAAACCTTCGTGTGAAACAGAAAAAAAGAGAAAGCACCCGAACTATTGGGGTGTGAGCCCGAACTACACGGGAATTCTTCGCTCAGTGTATGTAGTTGACAGCAGTGCAAAGAACAGTGAAGTATGGATGAAATTGGTCTGGAAATCAGGACACCAGATTTTTAAAACATTGCACTTATTACCATTTAATTTTTAAAAGAATTGCACTTATCGCGGACGAATGGTTATATATTTTTCATGACTGTCAATAAAGCACTCGACAACATTCGAAAAAGTCGCCATATTTACTATAATCTTAACCATAGTTCACAAGTTATGAGATAGGAATTTCCGTTTTGAAAGTTTCGAGATCCGTCAGTAATGCAGTTTGATATAAAAGCCTTTTTACGGAGTAAAATTTTGAAGCTCAAGATGATTTCTGAACAACTACAACTCCTATCGACCTTATTTCATGCTTAAAATTTTTATTATTTAACAAGTTAATTTTCAAACAGAAAAATCAGGAAAAAATTTTTCTTCATTTTTCGAAAATGCAGAAATATAATTGTTTGAACTTAGAAGTTTTGCTACGTATGAGGGCACCCTGAATCGTAAAATTTTATTTTTAAAAGTTATTAAATAAATATTTATTGAAAATATGGAATGTAAATTGAAAATCTTAATTTTGTACTGTAAATAACATTTTATATTAAGATAATATTGATGGAAATTTAAGTAAATTCTATCAGGTATTTCAGGTTGGGAAATCAAACATGTCTGCAAGCTGAGGGATAAACAATAATACCAATTGCATTGGGACAAAACTTAATTTTTTTTTAAACTCAGAAAAAAATGGTTTTTTACCATAAGTGTATTTGGACATTATTCTTTATTTTCTGAAAACTATTCAATTAAATTATAAAATCCATAAGAAATGTGTAATGATTTTATTATTTAATTAAATAGCTTTCTCGAAATGAAAAATAATATCCAAATACACTTATGGTGAAAAATCGGGACGACTGAAAAATTCTCGGGACTGTAAAATTGCTGAATTAGAAAATTCCCGAATAATTGAATTCCCGAATAGGAAAATTCCATAATAATAAAATTCTCGGACAGTTTGTAGTATTACCGAAATGAAAAATTCCCGAATGATGAAATTCCAGACAGTTTATGATATTACCGAATTATAAAATTCCCGAATTTAGACGAATGAAAAAATTTTTTCATGAATATTATTTATTCATTAAAAATACAATAATCAAATATTTTTATCAATAAAAATTGTAATGTTTAAAGTTTCTAAAATTACTGCTTGAATATTCAATAACAATTATTGAAAAAATATATTTTTGGATGAAAATTTTTGGACGACTGAAAAATCCTAAAAAATAAAATTCATGATACAGTCAAATTCCCGAATTGGGAATTTCTCGAATAATAAAATTTTCGAATATGTAATAAACTTCGCGAATTGGAAAATTCCCGAATTATAAGATATCCGAACTGGAAAATTCCTGAATTATAAAACTCCCGAAAGAATGAAAAAATTGTTTTTCAATCAATATTATTTATTTATTAAAAATACAATCATCAAATATTTTTATAAAAAAAATTTTTTTCCTGTGCAAAGTTTCTAAAATTATTGTTTGAATTCAAAATAACAATTATTGAAAAAATATATTTATGGATGAAAATTTTTGAACAACTGAAAAATCCTAAAATAAAATTCCAGAATAATATAATTCCCAAATAATAAAATTCCCGAATAAAAAATTCCCGAACATTTTATGATATTACCGAAATGTAAAATTCCCGACAGTTTATAATATTACCGAAATTTAAAATTCCCCATAGAAAATTGTCGAATTATAAAATATCCGAAGTGGAAAATTCTCGAATTATAAAGCTCCCGAAACAATAAAAAAATTGTTTTTCAATCAATATTATTTAAAATAAAATAATCATATATTTTTATAAAAAAAAAAACATATTTTTCTTGTTCAAAGTTTCTAAAATTATTGTTTGAATTTGAAATAACAATACTTGAATTTTCTAGTTCGGATATTTTATAACTTGGCAATTTTCGGCCGGGAATTTTTAAATTCGGTAATATTATAAACTGTTGGGAATTATCCATTTCGATAATATCATAACCCGTTCATGAACTTTCCGAATCGGGAATTTTATTACATATTCGAAGATTTTGTTATTCGGGAATTTCCCAATTCGGGAATTTGGCAGAGTTGGGAATTTTATTTGCCGGGACTTTTCAGTCCTCCAAATTTGTATTTCAAAAATTGATATTTCAAATTCAAACAATAATTTTAGAAACTTCAAGCATTAAATATTTTCTTCAATAGAAATATTTGATTGTTGTATTCTTAATAAATAAATAAATAATATTTATTTGAAAAAAAAAATTATTTAAATTCGGAAATTTTCTAATTCAGGTATTTTAAAATTCGGCAACTTTCTGTCATGAATTTTCACATTCGGTAATATTATTAACTGTTCGGGAATTTTATTAATCGCGAATTTTCCAGATCGGAAATTTTACAGTGTCGAGAATTTTATTTTCGGGATTTTTCAGTCGGTCCGAAAAATCATTTTTGTCCAAGCTGTAAAAAAAAACTTTTGGCTGTAAAAACTTTCGCCAGGGTACATGTCTTACTGCAGATTCAAAATCAGGTAGTTAATTTCTGTTAGTCTAAAAGCAGAAAATTTCTGTCAGCCTAAGTGCGGCAAATACCGAGATCCGCCACTGAATGTTCCAACTTCAACATTCTATCGATAGGATCGGTTACCATCCTATGAACTACATAAGCCATGGAGTAATCTTTAAAGATGGTGACGATGGTTGTTGTGGTGCCAAGTTCTTTATTTACATTCACGAAAAATACGTTTTGATTCATCCGCGAAAAGTCATATTATTTCTAAAATAACAATTAGGTAAGTAAAAAGTTGTTTTAAATCTGGTGTCCTGATTTATAGCTTTTCACTCATACTTTGCCGTTTTTCCATTGCTGCAAAGGACGTAGCAGACGACAGCTTTTATTCCATCGTAAGATAAACTTTCGCCAAATAGCATGTAATCTTTAACAGCCGAAAATTTTACATGCAACAAAATTTAACTTCTGTTTTTTCTGTGCATACATTACTAATATAAAGCATATGATAGAAATAATTGTTCGTAGTATCCTATAAAATTATACCCTGATGAGGAGATCTAAAGTGATCTCGAAACATGATGGTCCCAAAAGTAGTATAAAAAAGACGGAGAAAGAGAAAGGATAAGAGAGTGAGGATGGCTTGGTTGTCTCTTTCCTAATTCTCCCCCTCTTTTTTCCTATTGTTATATACTTGTCTCTAATGAGCCGATTACAAAGTTGTTTGGAAACATATTTGGAGGCCTTCCTATGCAATTCTTTTTGCATATATTGAACTTTTTGAATGTGTTTTTTTCAAAACAACTGATTTTTGGATTCACAATGTTTCTTACCCTTTCTGTTTCAAAAATAAATTTGTGCACAGATTGACTTGTTAATATTGTGTTTCTAATTTTCTTCTTAAAAAACTGATTTAACTTTCCGATGCTTTCTTTACTCGTTGTGCTCTTGACTGAATATAGTACAGTGTATTTCGCAAACGCGTCTATGATAATCAAGATGTGTTTCATACCGAAGCGAGCCGCTTTCAGAGGCCCATAGTGATCTACGTGAACAGTTTCGAACGGTTTGCTTCCCTTATCGTAAAGCTGTAAAAACCCTTCTCGTTTTCCCATTGGCATCGAGTAGGTTAAACCTTTTATACAATTTTCAATATGCTCTTTGACGCACGCTCACACATTCTGAAACCAGTAAACGTTTGTTATCAGATCGATTGACTTTTCGAGGCGAACATGGCCAACATTGTCATCACAAGTTTGAATTACGCCCCTCACCATAGACTCGGGTATAAAGAACAACAGATTTTCGCCGCTTTTACGATACACTATGCTATACACACTATGGTATCTTGATAATTGAACAAAATTTAAAGCATTTAGATCTAAGTGAACTGATTTTAGTAAAAGCATGTAAGTAGGGGTGTGCAAAAAGCTCGAAAGCTCGGACCGAGTCGGGCTCGACTTTTTCGGGCCGAAATCGGGCCGAGCTCGAGAATACTCGAACTCTGTCTAGAACCAGAAAAATTCGAGTACCCGGTTGGATTTGTGAACCCGATACAGGTCGGGTTCTCGAGTTGTTTCGGGTACTCGAAAATTTCGAGAGCCCGACCTGTCTCGGGAATTTACGCAATTCAAGGAATTCACGGAATTCAAGAAATATGAGGAATTCAATTAATTCACGGAATTCAATGAATTCACGGAATTCAAAGAACTCCTGGAATTCAAGGAATTCACGGAATTCACAGAATTCACGACATTCACGGAATTTACAAAATTCAAGCAATTCACTGCATTCAAGGAATTCAAGAAATTCGCGTAATTCAAAGAATTTATGGAATTCAAACATTTCAAGGAACAGAAGGAATTCAAGGAATTCAAGGAATTCGAGGAACACAAGGAATTCATGGAATTCAATAAAGTGAGAGAATTCACGGAGTGCAAGGAATTCACGGAATTTACAGAATTCAAGGAATTCACTGGATTCAGGGAATTACGGAATTTAAGAAATTCACGAAATTCAAAGAATTTACGGAATTCAAGAACGTTACGGAATAGAAGTAATTCAAGGAATACAAAGAATTCACTAAATTCAAGAAATTGAAGGAATTCACGGAATTTCAGGAAATCACGGAATTCAAGGAATACAAGGAATTCACGGACTTCAAGGAGTCCAAGGAATTCAAGGAGTACAAGGAAATCATGGAATTCAAGGAATTACTTAAATTTCTTGTATTCCGTATATTCCTTGAATTCAGTAAATTCATAGAATTCGGTAAATACAAAGGAGTCTGTAAGCTCCCAAATATCAAATTTTGTGCAAATCAAATCAATTTTGGAATTATTGAACCCGAACTTTTCGGGAACATTTTGGGTACTCGAATCGCTTCGAGAACCCGAAATTTTCAGATACCCTAATCTCTTCGAAATCCCGGAATTTTTGGAGCTTTTGAAACTACTTGGCACCGGCTCGGCTCGACCCGAAGTGACAAAAGTTCGACTCGTTAACATAAAATAAAATTGGATTATTCTCATCACAATTTTAATAATTTGTAAAAGGTCAAAAAAGCTGTTTTTCATAAAATCATTGTAAAACTAATAGGACAAAAACTAACAGATTATTTTTCAACAAAAAATTAATTTTGGAATTGAATAGCGCTAGTGTTAAATTTTCTGAATTCCTTGAATTCTGTGAATTGCTTGAAATTCGGTGAATTGCTTCAAATTCTGTGAATTCCTTTAATTCTGTGAATTCTACGGATTCTGAGAATTCCTCGAATTCTGTGAATTCCTTGACTTTTGTGAATTCCTAGAATTCTGTGAATTCCTTGAATTTGGTGAATTCTGTGAATTCCGAGAATTCTGTCTACAATTTATTCTTTAGAATTAGAATTTTTTGAATGAAAATTTTCGGTCATTTATGATAATTTTGCCGGTAAATATGGTTAACTTACCATAAATTACCCAAAAGTCATTTTCAGACATTTCCATAAATTTCCGGAAATTTATGAAAATGTTTGGTCATTGGTGGTAATTTTACAGGTATATATGGTAACTCACCATAAATTACCCAAAATTCATTTTTAAAAATTTCCATAAATTTCCGGAAATTTACGAAAATTGTCGGTCATTTATGGTAAGTTTACCGGTAAATATGATAAATTGCCATAAATTACCCAAAATTCATTTTTAAACATTTTCATCAATTTCCAGAAATTTATCAAAAATTTCGGTTATTCATGGTAATTTTACCGGTAAATATGATAACTTACCCTAAATTACCCAAAATTCATTTTAAACATTTTTTATAAATTTCCAGAAATTTATCAAAAATTTCGGTCATTCATGGTCATTTTACCGGTAAATATGATAAAATACCATAAATCACCCAAAATTCATTTCCATAAATTTCCGGGAATTTATGACAATTTTCGGTCATTTATGATAATTTTGCCGGTAAATATGGTTAACTTACCATAAAATACCCAAAAGTAATTTCCAAACATTTCCATAAATTTCCGGAAATTTATGAAAATTTTCGGTCATTTATGGTAATTGTATCGATAAATATGATAACTTACTATAAATTATACAAAATTCATTTTTGAAAATTTTCATAAATTTCCAGAAATTTATCAAAAATTACGGTCATTTATGGTAATTTTACCGGTAAATATGGTAACATACCATTAATTATCCAATATTCATTTCCATAAATTTCCGGAAATTTATGACAATTTTCGGTCATTTATGGTAATTTTGCAGGTAAATATGGTTAATTTACCATAAATTGCCCAAAAAACTTTTTCAAACATTTCCATAAATTTCCGGAAATTTATGAAAATTTTCGGTCATTTGTGGTAATTTTACAGGTATATATGGTAACTTACCATAAATTACCCAAAATTCATTTTTAAACATTTTCATGAATTTCCAGAAATTTATCAAAAATTTCGGTCAATCATGGTAATTTTACCGGTAAATATTGTAACATACCATAGTTAGTTAGTTAGTTAGTTTTAATGCGGGTGGGAAGCCCATGGAGAGCTCCCCTGGCGCTCAAGCTATAAAGCCTATTGTGCCACACCCTTACTTATTCACTCTCAGCAGTCGAATCCAGACCTCTTGACGAAGCCCAGTATGTCGACCACTGATCGTGTTGCAATTTCCTCTGTGTCCATAAAATGGGCCCCGAGGGTCTGTTGCCTGAGCCTAGCTAATGCCGGGCACTGGCATAATACATGCAGGGATGTTTCGTCATCCCTGCCACATTTCCTGCACTCTGTCGTGGGGTTATACCCCATTTTGTGCATATGATAGTTCAAGTGGTTGTGCCCTGTTAGGGTCCGTACCACTGTCCTTATATCTTTCTTGGGTAAACCCAGGATTTCCCTAGCTCTGCCCATCCTATAGGTATACCCCAGGATGGATTTCGCCTGACGGCAACCCTGGGTTTGTTCCCAGCATTTCCGGTGTTTTGTTCGGATCCAGCTTTTAATGGCCATCCCGACACAGCAAGACGCTATTCCCAGTACCGGTTCCGGTCCTATGAATTCGCTCGCTGCACCGCGTTTCGCCAACTGGTCCGCCTTTTCGTTGCCCTTGATCCCTGTGTGACCAGGGACCCATATGAGAGCCACTTTGTTTTTTTCTGCAAGTTGGTTTAATGCTTTTTTGCATTCCCAAACCAGTTCTGATGTTATGTCTGGTTTCCCTATTGCAGTTAGTGTCGCTTGGCTGTCCGAACAGATCGTAATCTGTTTGCCAGCAGCGTTTAGCTCTATTAGTATTTCAGCACAGCGAAGGACGGCCAGGACCTCCGCCTGGAAGACAGTAGCGTGTCGCCCAAGTGTGATCCCTATACCTTTCCCTCTCTTGCTGTCATAAATTCCTGCTCCTGACCCTCCCTCTCCCCTGGAGCCATCTGTATACCAAATTTCCCCCTGGAGTAGTGGGTTACCATTAGCTTTCCACAGATCCCTGCTTGGGATGCAGACGCGGAAAGCTTTGGCGAAGTTGAAGCGTTTTGTTATTTTATCTTGCCTCATCTGTAGAATCGGCAGTGCGCTGATATCACTCGGGAGTCTAGTGTGTCTAGTCCCCGGAGTCCATCTATTTGCTCTTGCCAGACGGCCCATCGCGTGTGCCGCTCTAGCAGTTATCGCCACATGTAGGGGTTCCTCACAGAGCATGAATCCTATCGCCGCTGTGGGCGCAGTCCTCATTGCTCCAGTCAAGCCCCTAAATGCTAGCGTTTGTAATCTTCGCAGCCTGTCCTGCATTGTTTTAAGTTCCACCCGTGGCCACCAGACCACGGCCGCATGTAGGAGCCTGGGTTTTAAGACAGCAGAGTAGAGCCATGCAAGCATTTTAGGCCCTAGCCCCCACGTCAACCCAAATGCTCTCCTGCACATCCAAAAAGTCATGACAAATTTCCTGCATTGGGTCTCCAGGTGCTTTGCCCAGCTCAGCTTGCCATCTAGGATTACTCCCAGATATTTAACCGAGTCTGAACAAGTCAGCTTCCCACCACAGAATACAGGAGCGTCAACTTTCGGAACTTTATAATTTCTCGTGAAAATGACCAGATTGGTCTTTTCCGGATTTACCGAGAGCCCTGAGCTATCGCACCAGAGCTCTACGATGCGCAGCGCCGACCTTATAAGACCCATCAGCGTATCCAGATGAGCCCCCCTGACTAGGATTACAAAGTCATCCGCGTATCCCTGAGTATAGTACCCCTCATTATTTAGCCTTCGAAGAAGGCCGTCCACTACAATGCACCACAGGAGGGGCGACAGGACACCACCCTGTGGGCAACCCCGCGGAGCTATCCCCCTTACTAGGCCTTCACCCCATCTGGTTTCGAGTCTTCTTCGATGCAGCATGCTTCCTATCCAGCAAACTAGCTGGTCCGGCACACCACATCTCAAAGCTTCTCGACAGATGACTTCTGGAGGAGTATTGCTGAAAGCACCCTCTATATCCAAGAAAGCGCCCACAGCGTACCCCTTTTGTTCCAACTGCTGCTCCAATTTTGCCACAACAGCATGAAGCGCAGTTTCTACCGAGCAGCCTGCCTGGAAAGCATGCTGCCCTTTATGTAGCGGGGAGGCCAAGAGCACCTCATCCCTAATGTATCTCTCGACCAGCTTCTCCAGCGTCTTCAAGATAAAAGACGTTAGGCTGATCGGTCGGAAATCTTTGGCAGCAGTGTAACCCTCCCTCCCAGGTTTGGGTATGAAGGCCACTCTGCCATCCTTCCATGCCGATGGCACGTGTTTAAGGGCTATACTTGCCCTAAATAATTTTGTCAGATGAGGGACGACTACATCCATGCCTTTTTGTAAAAGCACTGGATAAATGCCATCCGCTCCTGGTGATTTAAAGGGACAGAATGACCCTACGGCCCATTCCACCTTTTTGTAATCAACGACCTTAGCGGCGAAATTCCAGTCGGCCCTTTCCACACCTTGGCCCCGGCCTTCCTCCTCTTGGTCGGTTCGGATTCGCTGAAAACCCGGGAAGTGAACTTCCATCAGGTGATCCAGCGTTGCTTCTTCATCTTCGGCAAACTCACCATTATCGAGCCTTATGAGCCCGAGGCGAGCTTCCGGATTTTTCGCCAGGATCTTGTGGAGCCTCGCTGTTTCCGGAATGTTTTTCGATTCCTCGCAGAAGCCCCTCCAATCTTCCTGCTTATACTT
>CAKNYM010050414.1:133407-169791 GCA_932195095.1 Andricus curvator
TAGGGCGTATCGAAAAAAATAAAGTTGTTTGCGCGAAGTTCTAATAGCAATGGAAACTTTCTTTAAGGAGTCAGAAACAATCCCCTAAAGTTTCATAAAAAAAAAATTCCTTCCGTCTCCGCATCATAGATATAGCTAAAAATCACAAAAAACGAAGCAGTTCTTCAAATTTGAACAGCAAAATTTTTTTGTTGTTGAGATTTAAATTGTCAATAAAAATAGTTCAAAGCAAGTCCATTTATACCTGTATAGCGATAATTCCATTAAAATATTTTTTAGCCTCCCTAATTGACTTTGGAGTTTAAAAAAATCGAAAAAAGTCGACTTTTTCGCTATTTTAAATTCGTAAATTACTCGACTATTTGACCATATAATGTGTAATATACGTTAATCAGAATGTATTTGCAATATATTGCAACAATAATATATAAGGAATGTTGACATTAAAATAATTTTCATTGACCTTGAATTACAAGAAAATATTTAAAAGTGATATATTGCTCTTAATTTGACAATAAAATTAATTTTTGGTATATAAATTATCAGAAAAAAATAGTTCGAAGCAAGTGGATTTGTACTACTAGCAAAAAATGATTCAAATATTTCTTACCCTACCTAAGTGACCTTGAAATTCCAAAATATCAGAAAAAAATCGACTTTTTCGCTATTTTCTTAGAGTTACGGCAATTTTTGTCGAATGTGCACGTTTTGAGACGTTCTGAACCAAAAAGTGTGTGTATGTGTGTATATCTGTAGATTTTTAGTATGTTAGCATGATAACAACTTTTTGAATTTCTTGAAAAATCCAAAATTCAAATTTTGATCGCACAAAAAAATAATAAGAAATTCCAATGTGCCGTCAAAATATGCAAGATATGAGAAAGGATGAAGAAACAAAAATTGTGAATATAAAAAAGTTCTACAAATTTGTTGTGAATCAATTTTTGATAGGATGCGTAGTTTTTGTTTCATTTGTAAAAAATAGCATTAAAAATAGAAAAATTATATCTTAGGAAAAACGACGCTAGGTACGTAAAAAGATGAATAGACGAAAATTGTGTATTCAAAAAAGATCTACAAATTTGTGAGCAATCACTTTTTGATAGGATGCGTAGTTTTTGTTTTAATCTTAGAAAATAAAATACAAAATAAAAGAATTAAATTTTTGGACAAGCGACATAAGCTATGAGAAAAATTAATAGACAAAAATTGCTCACGCAAAAAAGAGCTATACAAATTTTTCATAAATAATTGTTTTCAGCAAGCGTAGTTTTTGTTTTAATCGTAAAAAAACAGCATTAAAAATAAAAAAAATTAAATCTTTGGAAAAACTACACAAGAGACGAAAACAATTAATAGGCAAAAGCAATTCAACCAAAAATGATCTACAAAGTTATAAACTTTTGTTATTATATAAAATTAAATATATATAAAAATTTCAATGTGGTAAAACTATGCAAGATGCGAAAGAAGATGAAAAAAAAAATTGTGCGCCCGAAAAAGATCTACAAATTTATTATGGATTACTTTTTGATTGGACGCGTAGTTTTTGTTTCATTAATTAAAAAACAAAATTAAAAATGAAAAAAATTACATTTTTGGACAAACAACACAAGCTACGAAAAAAAATAAATCAAGAACTTGCTTACCCAAAAAAAGAGCTACAAATTTTTAATTAATTGTTTTTTGATAAGATACGTAGTTTTTGTTTTGATTGTGAAAAATAACATGGAAAATAAAAAAATTAAATTTTTGGAAAAACAAGGCAAGGTACGAAAAACAAATAATAGACAAAAGTTGTTCACCCAAGAAAGAGATAAAAATTTGTTATTAATCACTTTTTGATAGGACGCGTAGTTTTTGTCTCATTCATAAAAAACAACAACAACGAACTTGAACAAACAGCACAAGCTACGAAAAAAGATAAATAGACAAAAATTGTGCGCCCAAAAAAGACCTACAAATGTCTTCTTAATCACTTGAGCGATTAATAATAAGTGATTTATATGAAATTTGCAGGTCTTTTTTGGGCGCACAATTTTTGTCTATTCATCTTTTTTCGAAGCTTGTGTTTTTTGTTCAAATTTTTTTTTCATTTTGTTTCTTATGAATGAAACAATTCTTCTTAATGTTTTTTATGGATAAATCAAAAAAATTTGATAGGACGCGTAGTGTTTCTTGGAATCGTATAAAATAACTTACAAATTTTTTTTTTAATTGTGAAAAGCGACACAAGGTAAGAAAAAACATTTATAGACAACAGTTATTCACCCGAAAAATATCTACGAATTTTTTATTAATTATTTTTCGATAGGATGCGTATTATTTGTTCCAATCGTAAAGGATAACGTTGAAAATAAAAAAATTAATTTTTCGGAAAAAAGACACAAGGTGCAATAAACTGTTAATTAACAAAATTGTTTTTTTTTTATAGGATGCGCACTTTTTCTAATTACAAAAACAAGACAATAAAAATTCATTTGTTTCAATATCAGTATGCCTTTGACCTTTAATTTTAAAAGGTCTGTGCACAAATGTGGAGCGCGCTCAAACTTGCGAGCCGCGCATGTAACTATTAAAATGGGAGTATTTCACTAAAAATTGTATCAAAAATTTGTTTGGACTTTTTTCGGACAAAATCTCGAACTTTGTAATTAAAAGTTTTATAGTTTGCAAATGTATGTTTTTATCTCTAATACCTACCTATAAATGTCATCAAAATTCGATAATCGGTTTTTAGAAATGTCGATTACTCAAAAAAATCCAACCTGAAAATTCAATATGGCGTGATGCCCAATATTTTGAAAATTTCATTAAATTCTTTGAGCCGAACATATCTCTTATTAAGCACTATCTTTTTACCAAGGTTAATTAAAATCGAATTACCACTTACAGATTTTAGAAGGGTGGTCCGAGTTCGAACCACGTGTTTTGTAATTGAGCCTATTCGTTGAAAAATCGCCAAACTGGGAATTTGTTTATCGAAAATTGTTCAAATAATGAATATTTTTTGTCAGTTTGCAAAGTATCATAGTAAAGAGTCATCGGAAAAAATCCCTAGTTGATTCCGTTAACAAAAATTGAGCCTATTCATTAAAAAGTCGCCAAAATGTGAATTTTTGTATAAAAATTATTTAAACAATTACCAAAAAGCATCTATTCTCAATTACTGGTAATGGAACATTCATTTCTCTCACATTTTATACAAAACCTATCAATGTCAATGAGCTAAATATTACCAATCCTAAAAAAAAGACTTTTCTATATTAATTTTGTTTAGAACACAATAACAATTTTTTTAATTATTCTTACCAACTGAAAATTACTCCCATATAGTTGTGACACTCTTTTAAGGTCTTCTTTGATCAATCTGAATGACATAAAAGAAATGGCACTCAGGAAAAGTTGAAAAAAATTTTTACTTTGTTATTAAATAACATATTTTTAAACAATCTAAAAAAATCTAATCACACAAATCCTTTCAAAATGTACAAGGCTTTTATTTTAAAAAAAAGTTTAAATCGGATGAATAACGTAGGCTAAAAATTGATTTCTCCACAGGTACTTTTTTGCCCCACTGTGCGCCGCCCACACGCCCACACTGATTAAATTCAGAATTGTTAAAAATGCCAATTCTTGCGTAAGAACGCTTTTATCATAAAGTTAATTATTGAAATGCACTACCATCACAAAACTGCACATTTGAAGCCATTAAACGGCTTCCTATCTTTATTTGTTTTCTAGATCAAGTATTTGTAAATAAATCCCCATAAAAAGTAAATTATTGAATATTTCATAATTTAAAAAATTGTATTGAATTGAAAAATGTTGAAAGAATATCTGTGAATTTTTTCAAAATTTTCCTAACGTCGACCTCATTCTGGGAACAGGTAAAAATCGACGCTTGAGAAAGGAGGCCGAAAAAACCTGTTTTTTTTTTAATGTTTTGCCCTCTAACTATTGACATCATTTTTTTGGATAAGAGTGATATATACAGCATTTTCAAAATTTTCCGATGCCGTCCCTTCCAGGCAACTTTTCTAGAACCTCTGGAATACGCAAAATATGATATGATAAAAAAAATGTCTGATGATGATAATTCATCATCTCTGGAGATCTATATTGTCACTGGACAGAGACAATGTAGATCTGTAATTATCTCCAGTTTTTATAGTGAACCACAAAAAGTTGTTTTTAATATATGGTAAGGTCGGAAAAGAGCATCTATGTTGCTATCATGAATATGACTAATATGTATTTGTCCATACTGCATAATTAATGTTTCTATTCCTGTATGTTATGTATAAAAGCAACTTTAGTGGAAAAGTATCAGCTTTATTTTAATTTTCGCAAGGTGATTTTCACTCGAAAAATCACACTCGGAATTCTCAATCTCCTATATTTTTCCAAATCATTTTTCAGTCTATTAACTCCGTAGGAAATGCTTTTAGTTTTCTCGGAAAGGATTCCTCTAGTATTTTTTTAAATTATAAGAATTTAATTATAAGAAATTTAAATTTATTCTACTCAAATAAACTGTCGTTACTGAGTTATGTCGAAATGAGTTTAACCCAAAGGTGCAAACATCCAAAAAGGTTTTTCTTGATTTCGTATCTGGAATGTCTAACAACTATTTTCTGACAAAAAAGAAAATCTTCGCCCTAGACGTTTTTTTAAAAACTATTTTTCATTTCGAAAAATCGAAATTTCCAGTTTTTCTCGAAAACAAAAAGAGATATGTAAAAAGTCAAGAAAGAAAAATTGTTCATTAGAAAGATTTCTACAAAAAGATCCTACTACTAAGGATTCATTTTCAACCAAACAGTTGCATTTTCAACCCAAAAGATTTTTAATCAATAAAGAAGAAAGTTTGCATCCAAAATGTTGATTTTTTCAAGCCAAAAAGACGAGTTTTCTGCAAAATATTTAAAGTTTTGACTATATAGTTAAATTTCCCTAGTTTACAAAATCATACATTTTCTCTGCCCACCACATCTTAATATGATTTTGTTATGTATTTTGGCCCACTAAACACGAAAATCACACACAAAAAAAGTTTTATGGTAGCGTTTTCGAGATATCAATGTTCGTAATTTTTTTCAAGTTTCAGATTTGTTTGGTTAATCATAGTGAGATATCGTGCGAAAAATGGCTGTAAACTAGTGTTTTCAACCTAAAAAATAAATTTGCAAGCAAGAAGATTAATTTTCTACCAAAAAGACGAATTCTCAAAAAAATATCCATAAACAACCAAGAATATTAATTTTCTACGAAACAGTTCAATTGTTTACCAAATTGTTGAATTCTCCATCCACCAAAACGAGTTGTTTACAAAACAGTTAAATTTGCAACCAAAAAATATGAATTTTTAACAAAAAAGTTAATTTTCATTCAAAAAAATTAATTTTTAAAAGACAAGAAAGAAATTTTTCGCAAAGTAGTGGCATTTTCAACCTAAAAAAGAGGAATTTTCATTGAAAAATGTAATACTTAATATTTCAACTAAAAAATATATTTATTTCAAATTAAAAACAGTTAAATTGAGCTTTTTTTTTATTCTTTTACAATTCAGTAATTTGCAGATACTGTCACTGAAAATTTCAAGTAAATAAAAGATTTTTTCGGTTCATTTCAATTTTGATATGAAATATGCAGTCTTAGGGTTATCCAAATTTATACCTTTGAAAATTCGACTTTCGATTTTTTGTGATCAATCCCCTCCCCCTTTGTTCGGTTTCTGGAAAACAAAATTCCGTATTTTTTCATTTTAAAATTGGTCAACAGTAATCAGTGCCCCCGGGCTCTGGGAATTAACATGGGGTTTTAAATGGGAAAAGTTCATTTTTTGAAAAAATTGGAAAATGCTTCAAAAAAGGCAAAATAGCAGTTTTATGTCGCATTCATGCTAAAAATGGTATTTTTTAAAACTTTTTCAACATAAATTCTTCTTATTCGATAAGACAAAAATTTCAAATTATTTTCTAACTAATTTTGATTCTGTTTAAAGAATTTATTTCTTCATCAACCTATTTGGTAATCATTTGAAAAAAATTTAATTTGCTTGAACAATTATTCTCTTGTAAATTGTAAAAAAGTTATTATTCTGTGGAGTTAATAAATTACAAAATTAACGAATTTTGAGAGTTATATATTTTTTAACGATATTTGGCAATTATTTGAACAATTTGCTTTTCTTCAAACAATTTTTCCCCGTGAATCCCCAAAAGTTACTACTTTCTGAAATCGACAATGCATTTTATGAATGGTAAGAGTGATATTTTGTATGAGAAGACAGTTTACAATTATTTAAAAAATCCATATTTGTCTGAAAAAAAAATAATTTTTTTGTATCTTAAAAAGTTAATGAATGTTATTAGTGATATTAATTACGGAAGACAGTTTTCAATTATTCAAACAATAAATAATTATTCACTTACGCCTTTGCATAGATAAGATGGAGAATATTCTAATTTCCTTGTATCTCTTACACTATATAACTAATTATTCAGTATTTTCTTATTTTGAACTTATAAACCAATTTAAAAAGAAAAAAACATGTTTTCAAACCATTTTTTCAGGTTTTTTATTGATATAGTTATTTCTGCAGATCGATTTGATTCATAAATTATTAGAATAATTGCAAACTGATTATTTAACATTGTTTAAATAATGACCAAAAATGTTAAACAAGAATAATTATTCTTGCAATTCGTCAACTCTATCATTTATCACCAAAAATAATAACTTTTCACGACTTACTGGCGAGAAAAAATTATTCAAACAAATAAGAATTATCTAAACAATTGTAAATTAGTAAAAAAATACTTGAAAACTTAGGACTCATCAGATAAAATCAATGAATTTTAAGAAAATTGAAAAAATATAGTCTTTAGCATGAATTTTACATAAAACTACTATTTTGCATTTTTTGGGACATTTTTCGGGCACAATACAAGGCGGTGAGGGGTGTGGAAACTAAAGCCTATTGGGTGCAAATTATTTCTTGAACATTCTTTAAGAGGAGACTAAACTTAAATTTGCAAAAAGTTAATAACAAGTACTTCTTTTTTCAATTTTTTCCAAAAGTTAGCTTTTCTCATTTAAAACCCCATGATAATTTTAACAGCCCGGGGGCACTGTTTAATGCTGATCGATTTAAAACAAAAATAGGGGATTTCTTTTTCCGGAAAACTAACAAATCAGGGGAAATCGATCACCAAAAATCGAATTTTTGGACCACACTCACCCTTCGGTTCAAACCCGGATGCCCGGGTATTCACCGCGGTAAATTTTTGCATGTGAGTGGAGTAAAAATTAGATTTTCGCTTGGGACCATCGAATCTTCGTTATTTAGCTCAATCCTAAGAAAATGGTGTACTTAGAATTTATGAAGGAATTTTTTTGCGAAAATAATCGATTCCAACGTATGCATACGTCACGGACACAATCAGGATACCCGGGTATCCATCATAAAAAATTGAACTTTAAGAGGATTATTATTTTCTTATCGAGTTATTTGATTCACTCATGTCAAATATGTTGAGTAATAATAAAATTATTAACAATTTAGTTAATTATTGATTAATAATTATTTTTTACATTCTGTGTGTGTGTGTGGAAACCCGACGTACAATACTGCACGTCGGGTTGCAACGTAACCAGGACAGGTTGCTGTTTTCCTTTCTAAAAATAATCGATTGGACACGATTCATAACAATTAAGAGTGATCAAAAGTTTAATCGTTTCAAATTGTTGCTAATTGTGTCAATTGTTTCCAATCGGGTTGAATTGAGTAAATGCACTTGCCTACAGTGCGCCCTCTGTAGTTTTCGTTTGTAACACACATGACGCGCACGTGTTTATAGGTTGGAAATTAAATTTTTAACCATTCAACAAAAATGTCAAGTACAAAAAATAGAATATTTGTTCAGGCGGTATACCGAATGAAGAGTCGAAATTATGTGGGTTAACGGTACGTAAAAATCATGCCATCTAACGATGTGACTGTGATATAGTGTCTTTATCAAGTACTACACGGAAAAAATTTATCCGTGAAGAAGTCACGAACTTGTAGCTATATTTCGGATACGAGATAAAAAAATGAAACATTAAATCCTTATTTCTATGAGAAATATATGCATAAATTTCGAAGTTTCTTACGAACAGTTCGAATTTCCTACGAACAGTTCCTGAAAATTTCAGACTGAAATAAAAAGAGGAAGAATTTTATTTGTGCGATTTAATTTTATATTAATTTATAAATTCGCAACTCAGAAGATTCGAACCTCAAACACTGCTGACTCACCAGTTTCTAAACATAAACCAGAAGTGCGTAAACACGCGCAGCCATCGAGGCCAAACAAAATAGGTATTATAAAACTTCTAGCCACTCATCCGACGAACTCGAGGCACACATACGAGCGCACACACGCACCGCGCGTGTGTGTGCGTGGGCCACGTACAGGGAGACTTAGTTTCGAGTTCCCAGATTTGTCGGGCAAGCTCGTGAGTGCTCTAAGAATCTTTTCCCAATCACTCGTAATATTTTTGTAATTATTCACGTAAAAAAAAGTGATGAACCGTTTTAGAATTTTCACATCGAGTTCGTCAATCTTTCTCAAAGTTCGCAGGTTATTTACGAAAATACATAAATATCCGATGAATTTTTCTCATATCCGAGACCTAGCTACTAGTTCGTGACTTTTTTACGGATAAATTTTTTCCGTTTAGTAATCTTGCGCGCGTCTATTATTTTTTTTATGTAAAAGAATATACCAAATACTTATTTTTTCTATGTTATTTATATTTAAATAATTTTACAAAATATGTGTAAAAAATAATTAGAAGGCACTACAGGATGATGTACGTAGCCTTCAATAACGAGCTCCTTTTCATATTTTTTCTCTATTGAAGCTAAAGGAGTAATGGATTTCTCATAATTTATTTATAGGTAAATTCTGCCATCGTTATCATCTTGAAAAAATTGTGAATATAATTATAATTCAATTTATTATAATCGGCTCTTAAATTTGTTTAACACTTAACTTATTTGTAAATTATATTGCCGTAATAGATTTTTTATTTTATAAATTAAAAGAAATGTTATTTATAAAATAAATTGTGAATTATTCGTTTTAACATGTATATGAGCATATAAATTTCAAATTGATAAATACTGCGAATAATATTAATTTTCATTATTATATGAGCTTTACAAAGTTTAAAAAAATGAATGATACATAGAATAGTGGCAGTAATGACCAATCTTTCAGTTTTCAAGAAATATGATTACAAATTTTTAAATTGTCTATTTGCTCCGCAATTATTGCTGTTTATACTCTATAGTAATCCATTCGCCACTAATATTTTATTATGCATTGAGAGATGTAGTGAATTTTTTTCATGAAAAATTAATTTTCTAATTTTTATCATAAATGATGCACGTTATTACGAAAAAGTTAAATGTATTTTAGTATAACTTTTTTATACATGAACATTTTTGTGTGAACATTTTTATCGTATCTGTTGTTTACGTCAAAATAATTAAATTATTTTATTATAAGAAGAAAATTATCCTGTCGATAGAACTTTCCAGGCCTTTATAAACGTTACAGTATCTTTCTTATTAAAAGCTAAATTAAACAAAAACTTTTTAAACCATTTTTTTTTCTTCTGTGAAAATCTGTCAATTTTTTATTTTTCAAAAAATCTATATTGGTTGATAAATTCGTGTTTTTGATTGGAAAATAGTGTCTTTAGTGTATTTTTTTTTCAAAATAGTAGAAAAAAAATCATCGCTTGGAAAAAGTGTCAAATAGTGTCAATAGTGTGTTTCCAGCCCGAGGCCTGAATTCGTAGTTTATTATTCTAAGGGCGGCTACAGCCTAATTTATTTAAAATTAGTGACCTATTCAAACCGAAAAAAACAGAGAAATTGCCCTACAAAAAACGTCGGATTGAACATTATTCGAAAGTATTGTATTTTGAATGCGAAGTTGTCGAAAAGCAGATGTCCAGAGAATATCTCGGACAAGACAATCCAAAAATCCAAAAAGTTTGAAAGCATTCCGAAAAATTAAATTCATAAAACTTCAACCAATTAAAGTTAAAATTTAAAACATGGAAATAAATTGTAAAAAATTTAAAACTCCAAAAAATGTAATTGATTTTAGTAAGCTTAAAATGATTTTGGAAAAATACAAGGGAATTTAGAAGAATTTGATTGAATGTTGAAGAATTCAAAATGAGTTTAAAACACTTCAAGACGAATTAAACAAAAACTGAAAACTGAAAAAAATATCCATTGAACTAAATAGAATTATTGATTTAATTTAAAAGAATTCAGATAAATTAACAGAATTCGAAAGACATAATAAAAGAATTCTGAATTAATGAGTAACAATTCAGGGCGAATTCAAATTAATTGCAAAATATATTGGAAAATCTCCACCAATCTGTGAAAACCTACAAAACCCCTCACTTCTTGTGAATGAATTCCTTAAAGCTTTTAAAATCCATTAAAATTATTGAAAATCATAATATTGTAAACCATTTCAAATCCTATCAGGTTACCGAAATAAATTGAAAATTCCTTGAAATCTTTTGATATACCATAAAACCTGGCATAGGTCCTATTAAATCGATCTGTATTTTCGAAATTTTAGAAAACTCTTTGATACAATACACCATGCAAATTTTTTCAAATCCCTTGAAAATGCTTTAGAATCTTTTTAAATACTCTGAAATATTTCAAATCCTCTGAAACCAATTGAATATTCCTTAGATCTTTTAAAATACCATAAAATAATTCAAATCCTATGAGTAAAATTAAATTACTGAAATCAATTAAAAAATGTCTAGGATCTTTCAAAATACCCTAAGATATTTAAAATTCTTGACAATATTTTTGAAATCCTTGAAATTCATTAAACACTTCAAAATCCCTTGCAATTTTTAAAAGCACCCTAAAATATTTCCAATCCTTTGAAACTCTTTCAAATTATTGAAATCCTTTGATTCTTTAAAAATCACTTGAAACTTTTTAAAGCTTACGAAAATGTCGTGACATCTTTTAAAATACTCTTAAAGTTCTCAAATCCTTTAGCATTTTTTAAAATTCCTCAAAATTATTTAAACCTCTTTGAAATGCCTTGGAGTCTTTTCAAATTCCTTACATATTTATTTTGATAATTTTAAAATTACTTGAAAGTTGACACTTTTTAAAGCTTCCGAAAATGCCTTGAAATCTTCTAAAATACTCTAAAATATGTCCGATCCTCTGAAATCAATTAAATTACTGAAATCAATTGAAAACTCCTAGGAATCTTTTAGAATAATCGAAAAGTTTTCAAGTCCTCAAAACTTTCTTAAAATTCCCTGAAACTTTTTAAATCTCTTTAAAATCAAATGAAAATTGAAAAAATATTTGAAATCCTCTGAAATCAATTACTGAAATAAATTCTAAATTCCTTGGATTCTTGAAATTTTTTTAACCTCTTTAAAATCAAATGAAAATTTAAAAAAAAGCCTAAAATATTTCAAATCCTTCGAAATTCCTTCAAATTACTCAATTAAAAAAATTCCTTGGAGTCATTAGAAATTCCCCAAAATATTGCAAGGCCTTTCAAAACTTTGAAAATCACTTAAAACTTTTTGAAGCTTTCGAAAATGCCTTGGAATCTTTTAAATTACTCTAGAATATTGCAAATCCTCTGACATCAATTAAAGTATTGAAATCAAATGAAAAATCATTGGAATCTTCAAGAAACCTCTAAAAGTTTTCTGATTCTTTACATTTTCTTGAATATCCTTCAAATTGTTGAAATCTCTTGGAAATACCTTGGATTCTTTTGAAGTACCCTGAAATATTCCTAATCTTGAAAAATTGCTTAAAAAATCCTTTTGAATCAATTAAATTACTAAAATCGGTTGAAAATTCCTTAAAATCTGTTAAAATATCCTGAAATATTTCAAACCCATTAAAATCTGTTGGCATTCATTGAAATTATTGACATCTCTTCCAAATGCTTTGGATTCTTTTCAAATGCCCTAAAATATTCCCAGTCTTTCAAAATTCCTTCAAATTATTAAAATAAATAAAAAATTCCTTGGAATCTACTGAAATTCTTTGAAATATTTTCCTACAATATATCAATTTGAAATCTTTTAGAATCAATTGAAATTTTTTAAATCCTGTGAGATCCTATTCAGTTAGTGAAATCAATTAAAAATTCCTCAAAATATTTAAAATTCTTTGAAATCTTTTGAAATTCCTTGCAATTGTTTGAAGATCTTGAAAATTCCTTGCATCTGAAGAAAATACCTCATAGTCTTTGAACTTCTTTAAAATCCCTTCAAATTATTAAAGTCAATTCCTTAAAGTATCGGTGTTTTTTTTATAATATGAGTGCCCATTAGGAGCGTAAAAATGCTTAATTTGAACATCTTTTTAAATTATAAAATTTTGATCTGTAGACATACACAGATCTCTGAGATACTTCTATTCAAACCGAAAAAAAATAATTATTCGAATGTGTCACTATAAGGAAATGGAGATTTCAATCCTATAGGGAAAGTAGAACCGAAACGTACACGAGTTTCACAAATGATATTTAATATGATAAATATAATTAAATTATAATAGAAATCACAGTTACGGAGCGTAAAAATTATTAATTTGAAAATTTCTTGTTTGCGTAAAAAGTTTAAAAACAGACTACCATCACAATTGAGGTTATGGTTCATTACTCCTTTTACAGACCTTACCGCAACGGTTGGCAACACTGAGCCGCGCATTACCAAATACGAAAAAACACGTGTCGTATTATCAAACTCGAAGTACCATTCGATTCGATTACTATTTCCCACAGTGATCCCTAAAAGGCCACCTTGACATGCGCATGCTTCGACTGAATGGCGCTTATTGGTTCCAGTTCGCGTCCTCATTGGGAATTCAAATACAGGCGCGTACTACAGCCAATCAACTATATTACAACTGAAACATGCGCAGATAAAGGCGACTCAGTTAGCATCACTGATTTCAAATGCAGTACGACACACAGACTCACACTACTGTCGAATATGAGCGGCCTACAGCAAGCAAACGTTACCAGCGTTACTCTCGAAAATCGTCAGAATCGAAAACGACAATATCGTGATATCATTTGTGAAACTCGTTTAGGTCTAGGTTCTACTTTCCCTATAGGATTGAAATCTCCATTTCCTTGAATAATTTTTTTTTTCGGTTTGAAAAGATCTGTCAGAGATTTGGGTATGTCTAAAGAACAAAAATTTTATAATTTAAAAAGATGTTAAAATTAAGCATTTTTACGCTTTCAAGGGGCACTCCTATTAAAAAAAAAAACACCGATACTTTGAGGAATTGATTGAAGGGATTTCAATTGCAAGGAATTTCAAAAGATTTCAAAGAATTTGAAATATTTCGAGGTATTATAAAAGATTTTAAGGAATTTTCAATTGATTTCACTAACTGAATAGGATCTCACAGGATTTAAAAAATTTCAATTGATTCTAAAAGATTTCAAATTGATATATTATAGGAAAATATTTCAAAGAATTTCAGTAGATTCCGAAGAATTTTTTATTTATTTCAATAATTTGAAGGAATTTTAAAAGACTGGGAATATTTTAGGGCATTTGAAAAGAATCCAAAGCATTTGGAAGAGATGTCAATAATTTCAATGAATGCCAACAGATTTTAATGGGTTTGAAATATTTCAGGATATTTTAACAGATTTCAAGGAATTTCCAACCGATTTGAGTAATTTAATTGATTCAAAAGGATTTTTTAAGCAATTTTTGAAGATTAGGAATATTTTCGGGTATTTCAAAAAAAATCCAAGGTATTTCGAAGAGATTTCAACAATTTGAAGGAATTTCAAAAAAATGTAAAGAATTTGAAAACTTTTAGAGGTTTCTTGAAGATTCCAAGGATTTTTTATTTAATTTCAGTACTTTAATTGATTTCAGAGGATTTTCAATATTCTAGAGTAGTTTAAAAGATTCCAAGGAATTTTGGAAAGCTTTAAAAAGTTTTAAGTGATTTTCAAAGTTTCGAAAGGCCTTGAAATATTTTGGGGAATTTCTAATGACTCCAAGGAATTTTTTTATTTGAATAATTTGAAGGAATTTCAAAGGATTTGAAATATTTTAGGCTATTTTTTAAATTTTCATTTGATTTTGAAGAGATTAAAAAATTTCCAAGAATCCAAGGAATTTTGAATTTATTTCAGTAATTGATTTCAGAGGATTTCAAATTTTTTTGAAATTTTAATTTGGTTTGAAAGAGATTTAAAAAGTTTCAGGGAATTTTAAGAAAGTTTTGAGGACTTCAAAACTTTTCGATTATTCTAAAAGAGTATTTTAAAAGATGTCAAGATATTTTCGTAAGCTTCAAAAAGTTTCAAGTGATTTTAAAGAATCAAAGGATTTCAATAATTTGAAAGAGTTTCAAAGGATTGGAAATATTTTAGGGTGCTTTTAAAAATCGCATGGGATTTTGAAGAGTTTAAAAAATTTCAAGGAATTCCAAAATATTGTGAAGGATTTTAAATATCTTAGGGTATTTTGAAAGATCCTAGGAATTTTTAAATTGATTTCAGTAATTTAATGTTACTCATAGGATTTGAATTATTTTATGGTATTTTAAAAGATCTAAAGCATTTTCAAGAGCTTTAAAATGTATCAATTGATTTCCAAAGGTTTGAAAGGATTTGAAAACTTTAAGAGTATTTCAAAAGATTCTAAGGAATATTCAATTGGTTTTACAGGATTTGAAATATTTTAGAGTATTTAAAAAGATTCTAAAGTATTTTCAAGAGATTTGAAAAAATTTGCATGATGTATTGTATCAAAGAGTTTTCTAAAATTTCGAAAATATAGATCGATTTAATAGGACCTGTGCCAGGTTTAAGGGTATGTCAAAAGATTTCAAGGAATTTTCAATTTATTTTGGTAACCTGATAGGATTTGAAATGATTAAAAATATTATAAAGTATTTTCAAAGACTTTAATGCACTTTCAAGATATTATTAATTTTTTAAGGAATTTTAAAGGCTTTGAATGACATTAAGAGAAATGAACAAATTTTTCTGGGAGTTTAAATAATTTGTTTACAACTTCAGAATATATGAAACTATTTCATAGGACTTGTGAGGTTTCAATATATTTTAGAATATTTAAATGAATTTTATGAGATTTCTGAAGATTTCAATGATTTTAATGGATTTTAAAAGCTCTCAAGGTATTTTCATAAATTTTCCAGGATTCAAGAAAATACTATAAAATTTCATATAATTTCACGGGTTTTTATAATATTTCAATGTACTTTAAGGAGTTCATTCACAAGAAGTGAGGGATTTTGTAGATTTTCACAGATTTGTAGAGATTTTCAAACATGTTTTGCGATTAATTTGAATTCACCCTGAATTGTTACTCATTCATTCAGAATTCTTTTATTATTTCTTTCGAATAATTTATATGATTTTTATAATTTAAAAAGATGCTCAAATTAAGGATTTTTACACTCTTAAGGGACACTCCTATTTCAAAGAAAATTACCGATACTTTAAAGAATTAATTTTGACAATCTGAAGGAATTTCAAAGAAGTTTAAAGACTATGGGGTATTTTTTTATAATCCAAGGAATTTTCAAGAATTTTAAACGATTGCAAGGAATTTCAAAAGATTTCGAATCATTTGAAATATTTTAAGATATTATGAAAGATTTTAAGGAGTTTTCAATTTATTTCAAAAGATTTCAAATTTATATATATTGTAGGAGAATATTTGAAAGAATTTCAGAAGATTCCAAGGCATTTGAAATACCAAAAGATTTTAAAGATTTGCAAGGAATTTCAAAAGATTACTAATCATTTGAAATATGTTAAGATATTATGAAAGACTTTAAGGAGTTTTCAATTTATTTCAAAAGATTTCAAATTTATATATATTGTAGGAGAATATTTCAAAGAATTTCAGAAGATTCCAAGGCATTTGAAATGCTAAAAGATTGTAAAGAGTTTGAAATATTTGAGGATATTTTAACAGATTTCAAGGAATTTTCAACTGATTTTAGTAATTTAGTTGATTCAAAAGGATTTGAAATATTTTAGAGTATCTTAAAAGATTACAAAGTATTTTCGGAAGCTTTAAAATGTTTTGAGTAATTTTAAAATATTTAAACTAAATCTTTAGGAATTTTTAAAAGATTGCAAGGAATTTTCGAAAGTTTTAAAAAGTTTAAAGTGATTTAAAAGAACTGGAAATATTTGAGGGAATTTTGCAAGTATTTGTTGAAAAATTTTGAAGGAATTTAACGGATTAGGAGAGTTTTAGATAATTTCAAAAGACTGCAAGGCATTTTCAAAAGATTTACATAATTTAAAGGTGATCGAAATTTTTTTAGAGGATTTGAAAACTATTAGAGTATTTCAAAATATTTCAAGAAATTTTTAATTTATTTCAGTAATTTAATTGATTTCAGAAAATTTGGGATATTTTAGATTTAAAACAATTTCACGGCATTTTCGAAAGCTTTACAACATTTTGTGATTTTAAAGATTTCAAAGAACTTGAAAGATTGTAGGAAATGCTTAAAGATTTGAAGGAATTTTGTATTTATTTCAATAGTTTGAAGAAGTTTCAAAGGATTGGAAATATTTTAGGGTGTTTTGGAAGAACCTAAGACATTTTCAAGAGGTGAGAATAATTTCAATGGATTTCCAAAGATTTTGAGCGATTTGAAATGTTTTAGGGTATTTTAACAGATTCTAAGGAATTTTCAATTGATTTTAGTAATTTAATTGGATTTCAGAGGATTTAAAAAATATCAAGTGATTTTAAAAGATTTCAACTGAATATATATTTTAGGAAAATATTTCAGATTATATGTAGTGTATTTTAAAAGAATCCAAGGCATTTTAAAGAGATGTCACTAATTTCAAGGAATTTTGAAAGATTCTAAAGGGCTTAAAATATTTAAGGGAATTTTGAAGGATTTCAAAGAATTTTGTATTTATTTCAATAATTTGAAGGCATTTTTGAAGATTAGAAATATTTTAGGGTATTTCAAAAGAATCCAAGGTATTTTCAAGAGATTTCAACAATTTGATGGAATTTCGAAAAAATCAGAGGATTTGAAAACTCTTATAGTTTTCTTTAACATTTCAAGGATTTTTCATTTGATTTCACTATTTAATTGATTTCAGAGGATTTGAAATATTCTAGAGTAATTTAAAAGATTCCAAGGCATTTTCGGAAAAAATGTCAAGTTTCAAGAAATTTAAAAAAAGCTTCAAGGATTTGAAAATCTTTAGATTGTTCTAAAAGATTTCAAGGAGTTTTCAAGATCCTTAAAAAGTTTCGAGACATTTTGAAATATTTGAAAGGATTTAAAACATCTTAAAATGTTTTTAAAGATTTTAATACACTTTCAAGATATTATTATCTTTAAGAGAAATAAACCATTTTTTCTGGAGTTTTCAGGAATTTTGTAGAACTTCGGAATATATGAAACTATTTCATAGTACCTGCAAGGTTTCAATATATTTTAAAATATTTAAATGAATTTCATGAGATTTCCAAAGATTTCAATGATTTTAATGGATTTTAAAAGCTCTCAAGATATTTTAATAAATCTTCAAGAATTCCTAAAAATATTATAAAATTTCATTCAACTTCACGCGATTTCATAATATTTTAATGTATTTTAAAGAATTCATTCACAAGAAGTGAGGGATTTTGTAGGTTTTCACAGATTTGAAGAGATTTTCAAATATGTTTTGCAATTAATTTGAATTCATTTGAAAGTCACCCTGAATCATTACTAATTCATTCAGAATTCTTTTATTATCTCTTTCCAATTTTTTTTAATTCACCTGAATTCTTTTAAATTAAATCAATTCTGTTCAATTAAATTCAATCAATTTTTTTCAGTTTTTGTTTCATTCCTTTTGATGCACATATTGGCTTTTAGTCACTTTTTGGATTAGAAATTAGTCTTGCTGCAAAAAACGTCGAATTAAAAATTATTGCTTCACACTCACGAGATATTCTCTGGAAATCTGTTTGTCAACAACATCGCATTCAAAATACAATACCTTCGAATAATTGTCAATCCGACGTTTTTTGTAGTGCACTTTTGTATGCTTTTTTCGGTTCAAATAGGTCACTCTTTTAAATAAAATTAGAGCTGTGGCAGCCTTTAGAATAATAAATTGCAAATCCAGGTCTCATCGGGTTCAACACACTATTGAAATGGATTACTATTGAGCAAAGACAATAATAATTGCCGAGCAAATAGACAACTTGAAAATTTGTTATGATATTTCTTAAAAACTTAAAGATTGGTCATTACTGCCATTATTCTATGTATAATTCATTTTCTTCAATTTTGTACAACTTATATAATGATAAAAATTAATATTATTCGTGGCATTTATCAAATTGAAATTCATATACTCATATACATGCTATAACGAACAATTTACAATTTATTTTATAAATAATATTACTTTTTTTTTTTTTGTACCATTAAACCATTTGCCTTTCAGGGTAGGCGTGACACTACCCGATTCGGGTAGTGTTTCTAGGTTTTTCTTGTAGTTATAAATAACTACAAGTGTGGGCTCACCACACCCACGATGTGCCAGCAGCACTCATGTCAGTATTCTTGAATGGTCACCCATCCAAGTACTAACCGCGTCCAAGGCTGCTTAACTTCAGTGATCTGACGAGAACTGGGTTTTTCAGCGTGGTATGGCCGTTGGCTGTTTAATTTATTAAAATGAATTAAGGCCTATTTATTACAAAATACAAATCCAGTTACTTATTATACTAATTGTCTAATGTATGTCTTTCTCATTTCATGAGTAATCAACTGTTAATTAGATTTAAATTCGCAGAGATAATTTCTTTTTTAAATTCAAACCTCAAAATTTTTTAATTTATCAGGGATCAGTTCCTTCTTTACCTAATCCCCCTTTTTACCCTTTCATCCCTCAGATTGGAAAAATCCCTCGAAACCTAAAATCGAGATTTTTGACCCAATTTTCCCCTTTCCTCCATTTTTTTACAAGATTTTAATTCATTTATTTAAGAATCATAAACAGAAATTCAAGATATTAGTAAAGAAGGCGGTTTGAAAGAGATTCTTTTTTATAATACTAATCGCAAATATTTCCTAAACGATTTGTTTACTAATTTTATAGATTCGAAACACATCGTCGAGAAATTAAACCCGAAAATTAAATCAATTCTGTAGTTTCAAAACAAAAACATCTTTACAGAGTTTAATAAATGAAATTAAATTTTAAACGTTTCAAGTTAAATTCTCAATCAAAAGGATGAATTTTCATCCAAGAATATTAATTTTCTGCCTCGTTTTCTGCCAAAACAAACAAATTTTAAACTCAAATGATAAAGCTTTAAGAAAAAAAAAATTTAACCAAAGTAGTTCAACTTTTACCCAAGTGGTTGAATTTTCAACCAAAAAAGATGAAATCTCAACGAAAATTTTAATATTCGATATTTTAACTAAAAAAGATTTTACTTTTCAATAAAAAACAGTTGAATTCATCCAAAAAATATGAAAAGACGATTTTTTTAAAGTTGAATTTTCAACCATAAAATATGAATATTGTCAACAAAAAAGGTAAATTTTCAACCAAAAAAAAATGAATTTTTAAGAAAATAGTTACATTTTCAACCAGAGATGAATTATCAACTAAAATGATGAATCTTATACAAAAAAATGAATTTTCACGCCAAGAAGACGAATTTTCTATAAAACTTGATTTACAACCAAAAAGGATGAATGTTTATCAAAATTGATGATTTTTCAAAAGATTAATTCTCAACGAAAAATGTAATATTAGATATTTCAACCAAAAAAAGATTTCAATTTTCAATAAAAAATAGTTGAATTCGTCCAAAAAGATGAATTTTTTAGCCAAAAAAGATGAATTCCCAACGAACTGAAAAATACGAATTTTCAAACAGAGATAAATTTTCAACTAAAATCATGAATTTCTAACAAAATATTTGATTTTTCAACAAAATAATTTGAATTTTAACCAAAAAATATGTTAATTCTCCATAAAAAATAGTTAATAATGATATTTTAACTCGAAAATATTTTAATTTTAAATAAAAATCAGTTATAATCATAAAAAAAAATACGAAAAGATGAGTTTGAAAAAAAATGAATTTTCAAACCTAAGATTGTCAACAAAAAGTTAATTTTTAACTAAAATAATGAATCTTTAATAAAAAAAAAATAATTTTCTATAAAACAGTTGAATTTCAACTAATTAATTTTGAATAAGAAATAGTTGAAATTATAAAAAAAATGAATTTTCCACAAATTTTTCATTTTTCAGTCCAGAAAGATAAAAAAATCAAGCAAATTAATAAATTTTTAAGGAATTTTCAGGAAAATAATTAAATTTTTAATCAAATAATATAGCTGTTAACAAAAAAAAAAGATGAATTCTCAATCAAAAATATAATATAATTAGGTTTTATTAATTCAATTCGGATTTAAGTGGACAAAATTGATGAGAATAAAGAATAAAAATCTTTGATGAGAATAATTAATCAAAATCTATGTACTTATAAAAATACATTTTTTTAAAGTTGAACACTGAAAATTTTTCAATTCTGTTGTTTATATACATTACAATCTTCGATCTTCTTGAAAACAATTTTATCAGTAGAAACTGATGTGTAAAGTGTTCAACAGATTTTTTAAAGCTATCTAAAAAAAATTTTCAAACACAAAGATGACTAGAAAACTTTCTAAAGAAATACGATATAAAAAGTTTGTAATAATAAATGGAAATTCGCAGTATAAAAATTCTGCAGTTACTTGAAAATTTATTTTACAACATAGATTATTATAGAATAGAGATTTAGTATTTCAATTTTAGGTAAAAAAAAAAAAAAAAAAAAAAAAAAAAATTAAGTGTTAAACAAATTTGAAGAGTAAATTACAATAAATTGAATTATAATTATATTCACAATCCTTTCCGGATGATAAAGATGGCAGAATTTACCTACAAATAAATTATGAGAAATCTATTTATTACTCCTTCAACAGAGAAAAAAATGAAAAGGAGCTCCTTATTGGAGGGTAAAGACATCATACTTGGTGCCTTCTAATTATCTTATACAAATATTTTGTGACATTAATGAAATATAAATAACATAGAAAAAATGAGAAGTTAATTCATTCTTTATTACATAGAAAATTAATAAGCGCGCACCTTGGCGCGCGCAAGACTACTAGTTTTACATAAAACCAATGCCTTCTCATTAGGATGAGAATGTAACAAGATTCGTTTGTTTTACATTGAAAATATTAGCATAAAGTTATCCTATTCAAAAACAGAGCACGCAACATATATCATAAAAAAGGGATCTCTAGTTTTTTACACTGATTAACAAAAAGTAGTTATGTAGCAGTATAAGTATTAATATAGCGTAAGGTCAATTACATAGTAGTCATATAGGAGAGTGTGAATGCGAGTGAGACGTTTGGATGTGCGCATAAGAGCGTCTCTGTCGCAGGCTTGAATATGTTATATGAATTTAGCCTTACTGTATAATTAATGTTTTCACTCATATATATATAAAAGCAATTTTACTGGAGGAGCCTCAGTTTTATTTTAATTCTCGCGAGGGGATTTTCACTCGAGAAATCACACTCGGAATACTCAATCTCTTATATTTTTCCAAATTTTTCTTCAGTCTGTTAAAAGTTCCTCAAATTCGTAAAAATGGCAGTGATCTTGTATTTTTTTATCGGCATTTCAAGTCTCATCCTTTTATTGCTCTTTGACTATGTGAAAAATATTCAATTTTATAAATATGCTGGAAAAATTCCTGGGCCGAAGGCGTTACCCATTGTAGGAAATGCTCTTAGTTTTCTTGGAAAGGATTCCTCTGGTAATTTTTTGGAATCAGTATAAAAAAAATATTCTTTATATTATCTAACTAAACTCTCATTATTAAATATGCGTGTTTTTTCTAGCATTTTCTAAAAAAAATACTCAAGTGTTTAATAAGCTGTCCTTTTCAAACTACTCTCAGAATTCGGTCGACATTACTTCAACCCAAACGTGCAAACACCAAGAATGTTTTTCTTCATTGTGTATCTGGAAAATATATTTGTCTGATAACGATTTTCTAAAAAAAAAAAAAAAAATCATTGTCCGGGCCCTTTTTTTAAAATTCATTTTTATTCTAAAAAATCAAAATTTCCATTTTTCCTCGAAACCGAATAGAGATACGAAAAATGTCAAGGAAGAAAAATTTCTACCAAAATATCCCACTACTCTTTTTTCATCTGACTCAGTGGTTTTCAAAAGCTTGATTTTTCGATTTTAAGAGGCAAAAATTGGGTTTTGCAGTATTTCACGACGGAAAAAATTTTAACAGGTAAGGTATACCATTAAGCCATTTCCCTTTCGGGGTAGGCGTGACACTACCCGATTCGGGTAGTGTTTCTAGGTTTAATTTGAATTTAGGTATAATTTAAATAAACTTAGAATAGTTTTTTCTTCTTGAAAAATCGTATTGTTTATACCTGTCCATGATTAAAAAAGGTGAAAAATCGCAATTTCCAAATGACGAATTTAAATTCTAAAATTGTATTACTAAAAGAAAAAATTAAAATTATGAATGATTCTTTAATAATAAAGGCAACAATATTCTGTTCTTAACATTTTGAACAAATGTTTTAAAATTAAAAAAGGATGAAGGAAAATAAATTATTTGTTTAAAAAATTAATTTAAAATTGAGAACTTGATGATTTCTTGGTAAAATGTTACTGGTTTTTCATTTTACAACATTCGTTCTAAGAGAATATAAAAAGAAAAATTTCAAGACATTACAAAAGATTTTCAAAATTATTAGCAACAAAGAATCTGGATGATTTAAAGGAAATTTTTTTAATTTTGCAGAATTTTTTCAAAACTTTAGGAAAAATTCAAATTATTTCAAAATAAATTTAGAAGATTTAAAAAACTGCAAAAAATATTTGAAGTGATTTTCAATTTTTTTAAATTAATTTGAAGACAATATTTGAAAATATTTCAAAATATCATAAAAGATTTCGAAAATTGTAAAAAATGAATCCAAAAGATTTTAAAAGAATTTTAGGAATAACTTGAGATTTGTGTAATTTTTAAGAGATTAAATCTATTTTAAAATTTTAAATGATTTCCGAACATTTATCAAATATTCTTAGATTTTTTCCAAGCATCAAAAAATCTCAAATGTATTTCAAACTATCAGAATTTATTTTAAAATTTCGTAAAATCCTTTGAAATGAAACAAAATTTTCATCAAAATTTTCTAGATATTTTATCGACATATCTGAAATCTTCAAAAATCTTTTTGAATTTTTTCAAGAAACCCAGGAAAATTATGTTCATATATAACCTCAAAGCAAGTGAACAAAGAAAATTAAAACATAAAGTTATTCAAAATTTTTATTTTCTATTAAAAATGATTTTTTCCTTCAAATTATAACTTTTCTATCAACTTCTTTTATTCTTGGACTGAAAAATGTTTTTTGTTTGCAAATTCAACCATTTTTTTGAAAATTCGTCTCTTTGGTTTGAAAATTCATCTCTTTTGATAGAAATTTTATCCTTTTTATTAAAACTGGAAATGTATGGTTTAAAATTAAAATCTTTTTTGGCTGAGGATTTAAGTATTTTGTTGAAAATTCATTTTTTTATGAATTTAAATCTTTTTGATTTAAAATTAGAAACATTTTTTTAGTTTAATTATTAACTATTATATTCTTCGTTGAGAATTCATCTTTTTTTTGAAAATTTTATTACTTGGTTTAAAGTTAAACTACTTCGTTAAAGATTCACTTGTTTAGTTGAAGATTCATAATTTTAGTTGAAAATTCATCTTTTTGGTTGAAAATTTAACTTTTTGGTTCAGGATTCAACTTTTTTGGTTGAAAATGCAACTATTTGGCTAGAAGTTAAACTACTTTGTTAAAGAGACATTTTCTTGGTCGAAGATTCATCATTTAAGTTGAAAATTGGTCTTTTTAAGTAGAAAATTAATCTTCTTGATAGAAAATTCATGTATTTCGTTGGAAATTCAATTATTTGTTTAAAAATTAACTTTTTGTGGAAAATTCAGATTTTCGGGTTAAAAAATTTAAGTTTTTTGTAGAAAATTCGTCTCTTTCGGAAAATATTGAATGTTTTTTGGTTAAAAATACAAGTGGTTGGAAATTAATCTTTTTTGGTTGAGATTTCAACTATTTTCTTGAAAATTTATCTTTTTGGGTGAATTCAACTGTTTTTTGTTTAAAATAAAAATCTTTTTGGATTGAAATATCAAATATTACATTTTTAATTAGGAATTCATCTTTAATTGTTTAAAAATTAAACTATTTGGTTAAAGATTTACTTTTTTGTTGAAATTTTGACATGACATATCTGAAATTTTCAAAAATCTTTTTCGATTTTCTCAAGATTCTTAGCTAGTTTTATAAAAATATAAAAATTATTTTAAAAAAATGTTTTAATCATATACAGATAAGCAATACGATTTTCAAGAATAAAAAACCAGCCTCCGGTTACTTAAATGATACTTTATTTAGAACAATTTATTTTTTCTTTTCAACTGCGAAAAACCAATTTTCACGTGTTGAAATGGAACAATCATGTTTTTTTTAAAGAAAAACGAAGTAAGTTAAAAAATATTAATGGGGTGTTTTTATATTAATTTTTTCAAGGAACAATTTTGCTTTCTTCACTTTTTTTCAAATCTCTTTCCTTTTTCGAATAAAACTGGAAATTTCGATTTTCTGAAATTAAAAATGGATTTATTTAAAAAAAATTTGGTATCGCAAAATAGTTGTAAGTTCTATGTACCAGATAAAAAATCAAGAAAAACATTTCTGGTGTTCGCACGTTTGGGTTAAAGTCATTTTAAGTGAATCGTGATCAAAAAATGGGGGTGGGGGTGCCACCCCCATTTTTTTAGGTTCCCGAAAAAAAATTGCTTCAAGTTTTTTTCATTTCCGAAAAAATGAGATTTACGTTTCTGAGTTTAAACTTAGATTGCCAAGGATTATTATAATTTGTTGGGAAATCTCCAACGAATAATTTAATTTGTTTATATAATTTTTTTCCTAACCAACTCATTGGAAGGTAATTTTTTATGTTTAAACGGATAATTAGTAATTGATAGGAAGAATCATATTTGTTTCAAGCAATTACCAATTGTTTCAACAAGTGATTATTATCCACCTTAAACTATTTCTTGAAAAGAGGTTAAAAACTCTAGTATTTTTAAATTTCTTAACTTGGTCGATTATTATTGAATATCTACGTCATTAGGTTATTTTCATCCAATTCCTTAAAAATTTCGTATTTGTTTAAATAATTTTTTTTCTTCAAGAAATTTCATTCTGAAATAAATATTTAAAATTGTTCTTTTTCTGTAATTAATACGGTAATTTGTCATTCTTAAGAGCAAAATTTTACGTTAAAACCATTATCCATTTGTTGAAACAATTTAATGAAGATTAACTGTACATTTTGATGAAAATGCCGCAAAAAGACTGATTTTTTAAATTTGGTTAAGTGTGTCGTTTATTGTTAAATATTTAAATCTTATACAAAGTCTTCAAATTATTAATATTTGATTAAACAATTTTTTTTATATTGGGCATGAAAAGTTTGTTTTCAGTAATATTTCATTCTATAAAAATTACGTTTAATTTTATCATGAAGGTATCTTTTTCATTTTTTTTTCAGATGCATTATATGCATTATTGGATATTTTTGAAAGCTATGCTTCTCCATGTCGAATGTGGTTGGGCAATCAATTGTGGGTTGGAATTTACGAACCTGATCAAATGAAAGTAAATATATATTTCAATAATTTAGAATTTACAGTTTATTAATTTCTTTGTTATTCATTTATTTACTTATTTTAAGGCTATTTTAACCAGTCCAAAATGCTTGGAGAAAAGTGATGTATACAGATTCGGCAAGGCATGGTTTGGTAACGCATTGCTCATTGCTCCAGGTAATTCCCATTATTATAAATAAATAAATACATGAAACAACAGAAATTTTTGATACATTGATATTTAAAACAAATACAATATCAGGATCATATTTCTGAGGATGCACCAAATCTACATCGAACGTTTGACGTGTACTTTTGACAACTAATCGCAAATAATGTACACTAGGTATTTTTTTGTTTATTTAATTTTTATGTTAATGCAAACAACGAAAAAAATGTCGATTTTTTAAATTTCATTTTTTATCTTCTAGACAAAATTTTTCTTATACTTCTCGTCCCTTGTATTTAATGCACAGGGGTATAAAAAGATAAAGAAATTATTAACTTGCAAATTTATTCATTATAAACAAATTGTATTAACAAATGATCGTCATTAGGGGTTATTCGTCTTCAAAATTTATTCCTGCTCTGAAATCGCTTGCCTTCATCGTTAAGATGATACGTGGCCATTGAAATTTTAAATTGAATGTTATGTGTTTATTTTATAAACAAATTATATAAAAAATACACATTTTGAGCGTTTTTAAGCGAAAAGAAATCTATCTTTTTTCTGACCTTGCTGAAATTATATTGCTTATGACGTTTTCTGGAAAAAATGTTGCCACTCATCAATATTTGTTCATTTTATAAACAAATTATTTAAACAAATGCGCATTTTAGGAGTTTTCAAGCGAAAAGAATTCGTTTTTTTTTCTCTGACCTTGCTGAAATTATATTTTCAATGATGGTTTCTGAAAAAAAATTGATATGTATTAATATTTGCTTATTTTATAAACAAATTATATAAAAAATGAACATTTTGGGCGTTTACCTAATTTTTTTTTAAATAAACAAATAGTGGGGCATGGCAATATTTCATCTAGGCAATTCATTGTCAATATAGTTTAAACAATAATAAAAGGAAAACGATTTCTTTCTGCCTTTAAATATCTGCAATGTACATTTGTTTATTTAATTTATTTATAAAATAAACGATTAGCGGTGCTTGGCAACATTTTTCGATAGAACATCTTTGGCCATATAACTGCAACAATATCAGAAGAAAAAACGATATTTTTTCGCTTAAAAACTCCTTATTATTGAATTTATTTATATAATTTGTTTATAAAATAAGTGAATAATAATGAATGGCGAAATTTCTTGAGAAAACATCATTGGCAATATAATTTCAGCAAGGTTAGGAGAAAAAACGACTTATTTTCGCTTAAAAACGCTGAAAATGTACATTTGTTTATATAATTTGTTTATAAAGTGAACGAATATTGAAGGCTGGTAATAAAATTTTTAGATAACATTATTGGCAATAAAATATTAGCAAGGTCAGAAGAAAACACGGTTTATTTTCGCTGAAAATCGCCCAAAATGTGCAATTTGTTTATATAATTTGTTTTTAAAATGAACAAATATTGATGAGTGGTAAAAATTTGTTCACAAAACATCATTGGCAATATAATGTCAGCAAGGTCAGAAGAAAAAACGACTTCTTTTCGCTTAAAAACGCTGAAAATGTACATTTGTTTATATAATTTGTTTATAACGTAAACAAATATTGTAATTGGCAATACAATTTTCAGAAAACATTATTGGCAATATAATTTTTGCAAGGTCAGATAAAAAGACGGTTCATTCCCGCTTAAAATCGCCCAAAATGTACATTTTTTTATATAATTTGTTTATAAAATGAACAAATATTGATAAGTTGCAAAATTTCTCCAGAAAAATCATTTGCATAATAATTCCAGCAGATAAGAAGAAAAAACGATTACTTTTCGCTTAAAAACGCCCAAAATGTGTACTTGTTTATATAATTTGTTTATGGAATAAACAAATATTGATAAGTGGCAAAAAATTTTTCAGAAAACATCACTGGCAATATAATTGCAAGAAGGTCGAAAGAAAAAACGGTTTCTTTTCAATGTGCATTTGTTTATATAATTTGTTTATAAAATAAACAAATAACATTCAATATTATATTTCAATGACCACGTATCAGCTCAACGATGAAGGCAAGCGATTTCAGAGCGGGAATATATTTTGAAGACGAATAACCCCTAATGTCGATAATTTGTTAATACAATTTGTTTATAAAGATTAAATTTGCAAGTTAATAATTTTTTTATCTTTTTTATACCCCTGTGCATTAAATACAAGGGACGAGAAGTATAAGAAAAATTTTGTCTAGAAGATAAAAAATGAAATTAAAAAAATCTACATTGTTTTCGCTGTTTGCATTAACATAAAAATTAAATAAACAAAAAAATAGAAAATCTATTCTCACCACTTTCTGAGAAATTGAGTTCTGAATTGAAAAAAAAAATCTGAAATCGGTGCATAATAATTACGTTCTAAATGTCATTTTGAACCTCGTTTTCCAATTTCACCCCACTGTGGGGTGGTCCAAAAAACGCTTTTCGAGCTACAGGGCAAGCCCCCTGTAGCCCCCCCCCCTGATTTTTTTCCGGAAATGGAAACTTTGGGGGGGGGGACTTGCCCTCTAGGGTGAAAAAAATTTTGCAATGCATTTTTGGACCACCCTAATGTACACTCAGAAAATGATTTTGTTTGATCAACAAAATCGGTTGACAAATATTTGGTAGACCCAACCAAATTTTTTTGATTGTTTTAACAAAATATTTCGGTAGATGGACTATTTGGTTGATTCAATCATAAAATTTAGTTTGTTCTATCAAATATTTTGTTGAATCGACCAAAATTTGTTTGATTCAAACAAATTTTCATGTATATCCAAGAAAACATTTTTTTTTGTTCAAGAAAACTCACGTAACTCACATCCACACAAAAGAAGATAACGACTGGAAAATTTTTAAAATTAATAAAAGGCCGTTGCCTGTTTTCCATTGGCTAAATGACAGGGAAGTAAATCCATTCAAATAAAATTTAAAAAATATATAATTTTTAACTGAGTAGTTTCAATTACAACCAAATAGTTGAACTTTGAAGCAAAAGAGACGAATATCGCACCAAATAGTTAAAATTTTCTACAAGAAAGTATATTTCTAACCAAAAAAGATAAATCTATATGCAAGAAAGATACATTTTTTGCCAAAAAACAAATTTTCAAGAAAATAAGGTACGTTTTAAACCAAAAATGAAATCGTTAAATTTTCAGCTCCATTAATTAATTTTTAACAGAAAAAAAAAGAATTTTCGAACAGCTGATTTCAGCCAAAAAGACGAAGTTTTAACAAAGTAGTTGAAACCTCAAGAAAAAAATAATTTTCTAACAAATAGTTGATTTTTGAACTTGTAATGGATCATTTTTGACGCAAAGATGGAATAGTCAAACTTCGAGAAAAAAAAATTAATTTTTCACATAAAAAACGGATTTTCAACATAACAGATTAATTTTAAACCAAATTTTAAAGTTTTTAAGCTAAAAAGACGAATTATTTTGCACCTCGAAAATGGTAATTTTCAACACAAAAGTTAATTGACAACCAAATAGTAGAATTTTTACCTAAAATTATAAATCTCCAGCAAAAAAAAATGATTTTTTCACAAAATTAGTTTAACTTTGAACGAAGTACTTGATTTTTCAACCAAAAAAGACAAAACTGCAACAACATAGTTACACAGTTAAATTTTCTACCAAAAAAAAGACGAATTATCAAACAAAATATATTAATTTTTAATCGAAAACATCAATTTTCATCCAAAAGTGGAATAATTACATTTTCAGATTAGAAAATTAATTCTCAAACAAAAAAAAAGAATTTTCAACAAAATAGTTAAATTTTCAACCAAAGAGATGATTTTTTTATCTAAAATAATGAATCTTAGAAAAAGACGAGTTTTTAGCAGAATAGTTGAATTTTTAACTGAAAAATATGATTCTTTTACAAGGAAGATTAATTTATTACTAAAAAAAAGAATTGAATAAAATGCAGTTTCAACCCAATATTTGAATCCGCAACCAAAACCGATTAATTTTCAACCAAAAAGTTACATTTTTAACCAAAAAAGATGACTCTCAAATCAAGAAGATAAATTTTCTGCCAAAAAAGACGAATTTTCAACAAAATATATGAATTGTCAATCAAGTGACTGAATTTTCAACTAAGAAAGATCAATGTTTAACCAAGAATACTATAGTTAATTTTTCAGTTAAAAAGTTAATTATCAACCAAAAATAAAACGAATTTCCAACTAAAAAAGATTTTCTACCTAAACAGATGAATTTTCAACCCAAAAGGTCGAATTTTCAAACAACAAATTACTTTTCAACCAAAAAGTTGCATTAAGAAGCAAATAGTTGAAATTTTTTAGTTAAAAATTTAATTTTTAAACTAAAAAAAACTAGTCGTATTTTTAAATACTTTTTAACTAAAAGAGAAACAAATTTTTAAGCCAAAAGATGAATCTTCAAAAAAAAAATTAATTTTTAACCAAAAAATATGACTTTTTAACAAAATAGTTGCATTTTCAACATTTGAAATAAAAAAACAAGAAAAAGGGGAACAAATATCAAGGTTTTTGCCTAATTTTTCATAATCGTAAAAACAAATAATTTCTGAAACAACTTCATTTTTTTGTCTTTTGTTGAATATATTACATTTTATACCTCGTTACCTCATTTTGTATGGTCGAGAGTTGTTCAAAAAAAAATGCAGATAAGCAAGGAGATGAAAGTTAAGACTTAAGGTTAAAAGTTTTTAAAAACTTTTAACATAATAATTTTTTCATAATTAGCGTCAAATGGTGTATTTTTGACGCTGCCATGTTGTCAAAAGACTAATTGTTGACATTTGTTCTTTAAGGTTCCTAATGTCAATTATATGGATTGCATTTAAAGATCGCTCATATTTCTAATAAACATTAACATACAAAAATGTAATGATATTTCAATAAATAATTCATCGAAATTTTCGCCAAGTAAATAAATGGCTGACTTTTCCTTAATTTAGATTGAGAGTCGATCATTTTTTTAAATTGGAGAGAAACTGATTCAACGAAATGCACTCAATCAGGAGTCATTCGACAGAACATTTGAATTCGTTTAAAGATAATATTGCAGAAATAAAAATTAAAATTAAATTGAATTAAATTAAAAGCTAAAAAAATTTAAAAATTAAAATTTTTATTCGAGATGAAATGGCGATGAAAATTTTTCGAAAAATATCAATGTATCGAAATTAATGAATTAAATCATAACATTCTAATCCTTCTATTTTATGTCCCTTAAGTTCCAATATGCCAACGGCGATACCACTCTGGAAACACCAGTTCTCGTAAGATCACTGAAGTTAAGCATTGTTGGGCGCGGTTAGTACTTGGATGGGTGACCGTTCAGGAAATACTGCGTTGCTGTTGGCCCGTCGTGGGTGTGGTGGGCCCACATTGGTAGTAAATATCCACCTAGAAACACTACCCGAATCGGGTAGTGAGGCAATGAACTTTCGAGTTCAAACTGCTAATCAATTTTTTTTTTTTTTTTTTTAAGTTCCAATATGGCGTGCTCATCGAAAGTTGATTCAACCTGCTTTTAATCCTCAAACTCTACGATCATTTTTGCAAATTTTTGATAAATGTGCAATATCAATGGTAGAAAAAATGGGAAAAGAACTTGATGGAGGTGAATTCAAAGTAGAGCCCTATTTTACGTCTATCTCTTTAAATATTGCTCTAGGTAAGAGAAGTTATAATAAAAGTTAAGCAATTATAATATATTAATGTGCATTTGTTAGATTTTTTTTAATTTCATTGTTTTTTATTGTTCTGCAGAAGGTACTATGGGCATTATGGAAAATTCCGACTCAAAAGTATACACACGATATACTGAATGTGTAAACAGGTATAAAGATATTAATTTACCTTGCCTTTTTATATTGGTGGCTAAAAAACTAATCTTCAATGAAGGACATGTAATTATTGCAAAACATATCCTACCTTACTGACAAGTTTTTTGCAAAAAAAATGTTTTTTCCACAAAATAACATTATTAATTAAAGTTAATGACGTCTGTTTGAAAAAAGGCACCAATGTTTTCTGTAAAATTCTATAGTTTTTAATCGAATGCATATGTTCAAATTGCCTATTCGGATTCTAGTAGAGCTTCACTATCCTACTCTTTCGAAATCCGTCGAAAAATTTGAAAAAAGTTCAGAATTGGAAAAGAAACGACAATTTGGTTGTAAGTAAATATGAAAAGTCGATTTTCACAAAAGACCCCTACTCATATTCGTTGCCAATTTTTTTAAAGAAATGGTTTTAAATACTATTGTGTAAAAAAATGTGCAAATATCAATGTTACAAATTTATTTTTCTAACATCATTCCAGGTTCATTCAGGGATCCTCAAATATCGTTAACCGGAAGTCGTCCGATTTTTGCGAAACCATTTTTTCGTAATATTTGGTGTTCCAGTTTAATATTATAAAAAATACGTAAGCGAAATTATAAAACCGATCCTTTCTTCTTACATAACTTCGGGCTCATTTAGGACTTCCTGATTATGATCATTCAAGATTTTTAAAAACGGTGAAAACAAATTTACCAAATATTAATTTTTTAAATTTATTTTCCTAACATAATTTCAGGCTCATTTAGGGATCCTCAAATATCGTAGACCGGAAGTCATCCGATTTTGGCTAAACCTTTTTTTTATAGCATCTGTTGTTTTGCCAGCTTAACCTCATAAAAGGTAGTGAACAGAGATATGTATAAATCTCATTTTTTTCTCCTCAAATAATTTCGCTTATTTAGGGCTCTCTGAATATGATCATTGAAGTTAAAAAAATTTAAACAAAGGTTGTTTCAATTATTAATTTAATTTTTTTTTCAAAGTTTAATGATCATATTCGGACAGCCCTAAATGAGCCCTAAACTATGTGCGGACAAAGAATGGGTTTCAGGATTTCGTTCACATTTTTAAATTCTCATCATAATGAGAAGGTACTGTATTTATGGTTTCAAAAATTTTCACGACTTTTTTCCATAAAACAAAAATTATCAGAGTTATAGCATTTTCAAAATCCAAAAAAAAAAAAACGAAAATGAACATTCAGTGCCAAACAACGCATGATATGAAAAAAAATCGACAAGAGAAAAAGGTTGCATTATAGAAGCCCTACAAGATTATCAGAACAACTGTTTGAATTTTCTTGAAAAATCGAAGATTCAAATTTTGATCGCAAAAAAAATAATAAAAAATCAAAAATTCCATTTTGCAGTCCAACTATGCGAGATACGAAAAAAAATGAATCAACAAAAATTGTGCACCCAAAAACGATCTACGAATTTGTTATTAATTACTTTTTATACGACACGTAGATTTTGTTTCATTTGTAAAAAAAACAACATTAAAAATAAAAAAATTAAATTTTTGGACAAACGACACAAGCTATGAAAAAAAAATTAGACAAAAGTTGTTTACCTAAAAAGAGCTACTTTGTTTTCAATTATTTTCAAATTGGATGCGCCAATTATGTTCTATTTGTGAAAAAAATCATTAAAACTAAAATTAAAATTAAATATTTGGACAAACGGCACAAGCTATGAAAAAATTGAATAGACAAAAGCTGCTCTTTATATTCATAAAGTCCTAAATGAGCCTGAAATATCATGTGTGTCAAAGAATGGGTATTCTGCATTTTTTCATGTATTTTTGTAACTTTAAGGTGGCATAACACCAAATATTACAAAAACAGTGAGAAAAAGAAAATATAGAGATATGACCATCTCTATAGCTCGATAATGTTGTGCCAGCTTAATAATAATAAAATAAACAAAAATAATGTACCTAGCAATATCAAGCGAGCTCAGTGAAATTTTCGTCTCGGCGTTAATAATTTTTACAGAAAAAATTTGTGTTTTATTTTAAACATATACATAAAAATTCAAATACTCCTAACTTCACGGAAATCTCTCTAAAAACATAGTTCGTCGCTGAAAGATTGTGCAATTTGAAGTGTAGAATCTGCCAGATTTGAAATGGATTCGATCGAAAAGTCATTTTTTCGGAATTATAAACATTGAGGACCAGATAAACGTAATAAGAGGCGATTTTCAGCCATCTAAAGATAAAATATTTTTTCTTAACACTTGCATCGAAAGTTTGACTTTCGCTGCCTCTTGAGCGAAGCGAAAGTAGCCGATTCCTGCCGAGTATCAGCTGGCGGGGCGAAAGTAATACATGGCACGACTGAGTGAAAGTCATGGGATTATGCGCGCGCATGTCTCGTGTGTCTCTTCTAACTCCACTACAGCAGCGCCGCACATAACCTCATATTTTCCGTAATTCTCACGTGCCATTCAGGTCCAGTGTTATCGTTTCTTTGAAATCCAGTGTCCCATCGAAATCTCGGAAAATCCGGTCTCTCGAGACCCCCTTTTTAATTATGGCAGTGTGATTTTTCATCTCACTATCACTCAAAAGGCAGCGAAAGCCGAATTTCCGATGCACTTGTTTCGGTAAGGTAGGAATCTCTTGAGTATTAGGTGGCTTTAGGCCTTCATTTTATTATATTTCATTATCAACAGAGCCACGGCGCTGCTGATGGCGCGAGCTTACAGACCTTGGTTACATCCGGATATCATTTTCAAATTAACCGAAATGTCAAAGGAATTTTACAAATGCGTTAACTGGATGCACAATACAGCACATTCTGTAAGCAATGCACATAATATATTTGAATTATAAAGTGAATTACACTATATTTTCGTATGGAAGTACATTATTTATCATTTTTACACTTTTTCAGATAATTGAAAAGAAAAAACTGAAATTGTCAAAAACTATTCAAGTTGAAAAGGGTAAGAAGTATATTATGCCCTACGACTCGTACTAAAAACATCGTACTAAAGAAAATATAATTATATTATAAATATACATATATGGGTTATTCTTTATATTAAGGTCACTTTTGATATGTACAATTTTTGTTGCAAAAGTATTTTGAAACATGCGTCTTTTTATCCAAACTATTTATTGGTGCCTGGCCCCTGTCGAGTTGCTGCCCTTCCATTGTTTATTTCAAAACGCAAACTTCAAACCTCAAAAACTTTTTTGACTTCTGAATGCTTCTCTCTAACATTTATTAGCAAGGTTAAACAACCAAAAAACCTATCTCTAAGAATTTCTGCTACATAACTTGTAACAAAATTTTTAAAAACCTGAACATTCGCGAAGCCCACACTGTTAGAAAAATCTGTATTAAATTTATTACAAATGCATATGAAGTCATTTGCATAAACGGGAGTTGAAATTTAATATACATTCGGTCGATTTTCTCTCTTTCAAAATAAAATCCTAAAGCCCAGTTAACCGGTCTATTTCTGCACGATTATTTTTCAGCCCTTTCTTTATCGAAAATACGTTATTTAATCCAACTCTTTTGCCAAATCACCACTCAAAAAATGAAGAAATTCTTTGAAGACAAAAGGCCGAATCCCAGTTAAACAGCAGGATAAGTTCATAACTTTTACTTTTTGAAAATAAATAAATTCTAAGATTATAAATTTTTGAAATTGAACTATTCTTTGTGTTGCGGGGGAGGGGGGGGGGGGTACACTCTTTATATGTCATAAATTAAATTACGTTAAAACACAATATCCATTTATTTTGGATGAAAGTTCTCTTTGTTTTAAAACATTATAAACGACTTTTCATTTTCAATCCAATGATCTGAGAGAATTTGAAAATATTTTCCGGGAACTTTGGGACGTTTTGGATCTCAGATTTCAAGAAATATAGGATTCCATGAGATTTTCGCGACTTTTTATCATCTTTTATGAGCAAATTTCACGGTATTTCAAAAACTTTGAGGTATATTTGAGATCTTTCCTAATTTGAGAGAATTTTCGAGTTCTTAGTGATATTTTAAATGATTTTAACGAATTTTCAAATTAATACAGTGGTTGAAGGAAATTCGAGGAAATTTAAGGAGTCTAGATTCCTCTTTTCGTATTTTTCCAACGTGAACACATGGACACTTGACACAGTGAACAAAAAAAAAGGATATTTACTGCGTTTTCAGTCTAAATTATGGCGTCGTCGCGGTCGGTCGATTTTCTCTCTTTCAAAATGAAATCCTAAAGCCCAGTTAACCGGTCTATTTCTGCACGATTATTTTTCAGCCCTTTCTTTATCGAAAATACGTTATTTAATCCAACTCTTTTGCCAAATCACCACTCAAAAAATGAAGAAATTCTTTGAAGACAAAAGGCCGAATCCCAGTTAAACAGCAGGATAAGTTGATAACTTTTACTTTTTGAAAATAAATAAATTCTAAGATTATAAATTTTTGAAATTGAACTATTCTTTGTGTTGCGGGG
>CAKNYM010050414.1:185676-209604 GCA_932195095.1 Andricus curvator
TGCTTAGATTCTCGGGGTTCTCAATTCGTTTGTTTGACATACAACAATGTGGTGGCAGCTATCCCCTGAATTGCTCGGGAAATGAGTTCTTTTGGAAAACAATGAATTTTATTTTTTAAATTGATGTTGAACAAAATTTCATAAAAAGGGGCCATATTCAGAAGGCCATAATTTGGTTCTATTACAGCTAGATCATTGTTTTTTTTATATCTACTTAAAAATTGAGTCTTTTTTGAATAACTTACTGGCAACTTTCACCTAAAACGCAGAGGAAATGAGTTCTTTTGAAAAACGAGAAATTTTATTTATAAAACTGATGTTAAACAAAATTTCATAAAAAAGGGTCATATCCAAAAGGCCATAATTTTGGTTTTATTAGTGCTAGAACAATGTTTTTTTTAGATCTACTCAGAATTAAGTCTTCTTTAATTAATTATTCGGCAATTTTACCAGATATGTATAGGAACTAAGTTATTTTCCCAAAACTATATATATTTTGTTTTTCATTCAAATTATTCGCTTAAAATCGACTTCTTAGGACCATAACTCCTAAACTTTTAGAGATAGAACATTCGACTATTTTTTCATTTTGCGGAAAATTCCCAGCACTTTGATTCTTGTTGAGGCTTTTTGAACATAGGATGAACGAGAATGAGGCAATTTTCAAAAAACTGATTTTTTCCACTTTTTTCACAATTTTTCAAAAATATTGAAGGGTTTTAATTCTCGCAAGATGTTTAACGCCTGTAGCCCTTTTTTTGGATGCCAAACTGAATGGTTTGAGTTAAAGAAATTCAACGTTTAACTTATTTTCATTAAAATATGTTGATTAACCTCTTCAAAAAAATGAAAAAAAAAAAGAGTTTTCTCAAAAAGGACCCAAACGATTTTTTCTTTTTAGGCTCAAAATGATCGTGCGGCATCCCAGAAGTATATTCAGAAAAAAAACCCCGGCATATGCAAGCCCTTTTGGGTTGAAGTCAGTCGAGGCACACCATGCCAACTTCAATTATTTCACAATCGAATGAACTCACGTAGTATCAAACTTGTATTAGTATTGAAGTTGTCAATCGGAAAAAAATGGACACAAAATGCATTAGTTTATAACAATTATTTAAATGATGGATAATTGTCAATTTCAAAAGTATCATAGCAAAAAGTTATCGGAAAGACATTCTTAATTGATTCCGTATGCGGTCGTCCATACATTACGTGACGCGTCTCGAGGAGGGGGTGTCAAGGATATCTTCAAATTTTGTCACGAAGGGGGGAGGGGGGTCATCCGCTGCGTTAGGTGACGCTAAATGCTGTAATAAAAAAAAACTTATCAACTCTCAAAAATGGAACTTATATCCTTTAAATTAACCGCCAATCAAGCAACTGTGTATCGGTGACGGGTACTGCCAACTAAACAGTGCAGATGGAATGCATTTTCTTCTCCTTCTTCGGTAAAAAAAAGGAATAATAAGAAAAATTTGCTCTAAATGTGGTCTTTATATCGCAGCCATAAACAGACTGCAATCCCATCAAAAGTCGTGTGGTGCATCAGATTCAATTTCAAAAGTTCGTCCGGTAAGAATTGCAGAAATAATGTTGGTCAAATCCCTACCCCTTTTCAATGTCTCGTGGGCGGCGGGACATGGCCCCCACAATACAATATGAATCTTCAACCTAATAATCACTCTTAAGTGACTTCACCTTATTTGAACGGAGAAAGTTCAGAAATCAATTCACTATTTCAAATTTAATTTTCCCGCCTTTGCATAGTTAGTGGTAATTTTAAGGTGAGTATAAAACTTAATCAACAATCAAAATTATGAAAAATTTCTACAGCACTTTTGAAATTTCCCTTGAATAAACATGCACGATTTACGCTTATTGAAGTTAAAAAAGAAGGATGGGGAGGGGGGCCCACAAAATGTTGAGGCCAGGGGGCCCTTGTCGGGATGTGGGGGCCATGGGGCGGGAAAGCAGACCTGTGACTGGTCACATAAATAGTGTTGGGCAAACCACTACTCCTTTTCATAGGAAAGTGTAATGTAAATGTTTCATCGTACAGATGGAACATAACCTCCACCTGTCATCTAGATCCTTTATTTCCCTTTATATCCCTTTAATTTTCTATTATCCGACATATTTTTTCAAACATCAATTTTTTAACTGATTGCATTTAATCTAGAATTGTTTGGAATTCATAATCAATTCTTTGAAATTCAATTTAGTGATAAAATATGCCTGAAGAGAAAGTTAAAATCCGGCTAAATATGCCGGAAGAGAAAATTAAAATCCAGCATATTTTTCTGGCACAGAATACTCGACCTTAAACAAATTAACTTCAGTCTTTTTTATATAATAAACTGAAAAGGTTGAAAACTCAACTCTTGCTTGAAATTAAAAAATAGTGATTGTAATATATTTAAAAAAATATATGTTTACTGAAACTTATATCAGAAGTCAAAATGTTTGAAGGCTTCTTAATTCCAAGTATTGTAAGTTATGGAAACATGAAAAACTTATTAATGGAAAAAGAAAATTAAGGAAACATAGTAAAACGTCAGATATATTCATTTCAAAAACATAAGTTTCCAATTATCAATTCCTTTTTTTTGTACAATCTCTAAGATTTGAAATTGATCCCAAAGAATTTCATCTATTATCCATTGAACATTATTATTTTCCTTCTACACTTTTGTGCCCAGAAGCACATCTGCATTATATATTATGTATCATTATTATTAATAATGCGAAACATAAAAATCTTCTGCAAGTTCTATATTTTTACCTGCAAGTTTTTTTTACTTCATCAGGCATCATTTAATTAAAAATTAAGAATGGGCGTTGCCACACCTTCATCAAATTAAATTTTCGTTCAATTTCACTGTATACGCGGTTTTTATGGCCAAGATGAACGAACGTTCTATTTTTTTGCCACGGAATCTGATGGTTTTAGGCTTTTTAGATTGACGTTTTTACTTTCAATAAGTATTGGAGAAAGTGAAAGAAATTTTAGAGAAAGAAAATTTTTTATCAAATATATTATATATTCCCAACATTTTTGCAATTTAAAACCCCTACACGGAAAAAAGTGGATCGTTAAAAAAACTCTGTGAACCAACAGCTCTAACTATTTTAAATTGAACCTCAGCTTTTCGTCGGTGAATTTTGTTAAAATTACTATTTCGCATTCAGGTTATTTAAACTGACTTCTTAAAAGAGTAGGTTGAACAATTTCAAATAGTAGGATGCACTGCACCAGTTGGTAACCGTCCACACTCAGGAGAATAAGAGTTACTATTTCGTGTAGTATGCCTTACTTCTGTGAAGAGTAACTTTGCCGATTTCGCATTGTAACGCATATATGTATATGTATATATGCTCTGCACGCATTCTATACACGATTTATAAATAGATGAGCTCGAAACTTTCGACAACAAAAATGATGTGAAACGTCGATCGATTTGAAAAGGAAAAAATTATTTTATATATGATTATTACTGCACTTAATTTACGATTATTCTTAACAATTGCACCCACAGAGACTTACACATATAATCGCACGCTCAAACGCTTTGAAAAATCGCCCCCGCTGGGGAATCGAACCCTACCTAACTACCTAAAACCTGTCCTAAAACCTAAATCTAGCGCAAGTGTTAGTCAAGTGAGCTACGGAACCACTTAGATTTTTCTGACAAACTCTCGGTCAAGCAGTTTCTCTGAGAAAAACGTGGCCAGCTAAGAAATTATAATAAATAATTACTTAACATTTTTTTAACTAATCTCTTGCTGATGATTTCTAATATTTTGTAACGAGCTTGGGAAAAATATTTTGCTTAGAAGTATTAACTCACACAGTAAATATATTATTAGTAATTTATATGTATATTATTATAAAATGAATTGAATTACAATTTTTAAAAAGTACATATTTTGTATTATTGAAAACTAAGGCTTGAAAAAATTTTTTCGAATGAAAGTTTTTGAATTTTGAACTGATATATAAATAAAAAATAGTTTAAACATCGTAATAATATATCAAATGCAAAATCGAAATCACTATTTTAAGATGAGACAAACGTTGAATTGTGATTTAAATTTAAATTTTTTGCACAAATAAAATTTTTCTCATGAGATATGGGGATGCTGAATTAGAATAAAAACTGTTTAAAAAAAAAATATTCGGTTCCGAGAAATTGATATCAGGGTGCACAGTCTTCCCCTGTTTTTCTTAGTTTCCCCTTTTTCTTGAAATTTCCCTTTTTCCCTTTTCTCTTTAAATATACGATATTTGAAATTGTACCCATTATTGAATAATAATTAAAGCAATTATAGCACTTAAATAAATTATTTATGAATAAATAAGGAACACGTTCCAAGTTCAGACCATTACAAATAAATACTCTTAAACAAATTTGAAGATGAAATATTTTAAAGCAAGTTGAAAATGTGAAAACTGCCGACAGATGTTATTATCCAATATAAAATTGGAACAGTTACAAAATATATATTATTTTTTAAATAAGTATTAGAAGATTAATACATTTTAGTTGAAATGTACAAAGTTAAATACCTAATTAAAAAATGGAATATTCCAACTCATCAACTGGAATTTTAAATGTTCTAACTTGAGCAATTTTTAATTTTTTTAAATTTTTACTTGAAAATTTAACTATTGTTGAAACTTTTTTTGGTTGAAAATTAATTTTTTTAAACTCACAATTGAACGATTCCATTTGTTTTTGAAAATTGATCTTTTTTAAATGGAAATTCAACTATTTGGTTGCATGTTCAAATTTCGTTCAAAAGTTATATTTTTTGGCAGAAAGTTGGTTAAAAATGTAACTATTTGGTTGAAAATATATTTATTTTTTTGAAAAGCTGTCTTTTTGGTTGAAAATCAAACTACTTTGTTAAAAATGCACTTTTTCAAACTGAAAATTGCAACTTTTGATTGAAAATTATTTTTTGTATTGAAAGCTTATATTTTTGAGTTAAAAATTCGAGTGTATTGTAGGAAGTACTTTTTTTGGCACGAAAATTCAATAAATAGGTAGAAAATTGGTTTTTTCATTTGAAAATTAGTTTCTTGAAATGAAAATGTAGCAATTCCATTTTTGGTTCAAAGTTGATCTTTTTAATTTAGAAAATTGAAATATTTGGTTAAAAATTTATGAAATCTGTTAAGAATTCGTTCTTTTTTTGTAGAAAAATCATCTTCTTGCTTTAAAATTCGACATGCTGAATACAATTTTCTTTCTTCATTGGCTAAAAAATCTTTTTTGGTTGAAAACTCAACTCTTGTTGGAAATTCGTGTTTTTTGGGTTAAAGATTCAACTGTTTTGTAGAAAATTTGAATTTCCTCTGAAAAATTCAATAGTTTGGTGATTTTTGAACAACTTTGTTAAAAATTAATTTCTTAGTTAAAAATTCATCATTTTAGTTAGTTTTTTCTTGTTTGTTAAAAAGTAGGTTTTTTAACTAACAATTGTGATGTTTGGTTGAAAATTAACTTCTTAATTATTAATTAATATTTTCGAGTTGAATAATCAACTGCATTGTAGAAAATTCAACAATTTGGGAGAAAATTCAGTTTTTTCAATTGAAAATTAATTTTTTGAAACGAAAATATAACTATTCGATTTTTGGTTAAAAGCTGTTGTTCTTAATTCAAAAATTCAACTATTTTGTTTAAAAATTATCTTACTCATTGAACATTTAAAATTGTGAAAGTTAAAAATAAATTTCTTGCTCAGTTACAATTTTTTTGAAAATATGCAAAAACATGTTTTTTTTTTTTGATTGAGTCATATGCACACATTTAAAAAAAAGTTGAATATGTCGAAACTTAAATGTATTCAGCTTGAACCAAAGAAACATTTTTTTATTTTTCTTTTTCGGAAAAAAATGTTTGTCGTGAATTAGGATTTTTGGGATTTCATATCTTTTTTTGCGATTTTCGAACGTTATAAACACCACGAAAAAAATGTTTCCCCTGGATAAAAAATAATAACATGTTTCTTTGGTTCAAGGTGACTCAATTTCAGGTTCGAATCAGTCCAAAAAACATGTTTTTGTATATTTTCCAAAAATTTTCAATAAGGCAAATTTTTTTTTTAATTAAAAAAAATTGTTTAATTGTAAATTTAAGAAAGAGAACAGAAGATATTAACTGATTTCAATTGTTTTAAATTTAGATTGAAAGTATTAATTATAGTAAGGATGAAATGACAAATCTTGGAAAGAAATATTTATGAGAACGATGTCAAACATGTCAAAATTGTATATTTAACTAATTTTATTTTTTCCCGGACTTTTTTATTTCACTCTGGATGGGTTTCCAACGATCTAACTATATCCAATTTTTAAAAATAAATCTTAAATTGCAGAAATCATTAAAAGTTATTTAAAAATGTAACATTTCTTACGGAAAGGTTGTTTGTTCTTTTCGACATATGAAAATACATGTTTAATCTTTCCCCTATTTTCCCCTTTTTCGTGCGAAAACCACCCTATTTCCCCTTTTTTGAGCTCCTTTTACGCTGTGATCCCTGTAATATCAAAGATCGCGATATCATAGTAGTATGGTAGATTTTATTGTTGTTGAAAATCTGAAAAAAAATTAGAAAATATTTTTTTTTCATGAAATGGTAGTAATTTTTACAAATATCAATGTGAAAAGGTTGAAAAAATTATTACTACGTTAAAATTGGAAATTAATTTGAACTCAAATTTTATTACAAATTATTTTTTCATTATTGGTTCAAAAAATGATATGTCGAAAACAATGTATTATTCTACTAAAAAAAAATGCTTCCAAATAATATAATATTTGAACTTAGGTGGCTTAATCAAGTACGATCCTAATCAATTTTAGTGTCATAAGAAATTAAAAATATCATAAGCAGAAAATTCCATAGTAGACATAATGTAAAAAAAAGTATCCTTTTTATATATAATTCTTCAGAATATTTTTAAATTCTTAAAATTTTGTACAAAACGAAAAAACAGTATTGAAGTATAAAGTAGAGTTATTCACTATGTTCATTTATAATAATTATCTCAACTGATATTATGATAAAAGAGAAAACATTATAAAATAGTTTCCGATAATTTATTTAATTTTGTAAAAGGTCTGTGTGCGGTCTGTCTTATAGATTGAAAAGCGAAAATCTTTTGTTTTACTGATAAGCAAGTTATAAGTCGTCCTTCTTTTTTAATTTGAAACGTACCGCCTAAAAAATGTTGCGGACGGGGCCTACACGTTTCTAGTTGTGCCACTGAACTCAGTTACAATTTCAAATAGTAAGGCTAACAATCTCGCACAGTGATTATTGCAATGCGAAAAAGCAGATCGAACTCACTTGCAAAAGTCAAACTCACAATTCTTTGCTTACTATGAAAATTAGTTATTCATACAGTCTCCCATGTTCAAATGTACTATTTCAAATAGTTATTGAAGCTACTTATTCTAGTAATCTTTCTTTTTACAATTTGAAGTAGTAATGCTGACTTCAGAATTTGTATATTTTGAGATCACTATCTCATTCAGTATCAAAAACTATTTGAATTGTTTCTTGTGCAATGCGAACAAGTAAACTTCAAGTTAACAATACATCAAAGTGAATCTAACTATCTACTTTTTTCCGTGTACCTTTCATAAACGATCTGATTCTATCAAAATAATTCTAGTTCTTGACCTGGAAGCAATTATTTTTTCAAATTCATGTTTAAAAGTGTAGATACGACACATATTCAAAATATCCGAAGATGAGTCCTCTGAAGGTTAAATTACTTAAAGCCATGAGTAAGATGTTCTTTTAAATTATGTACAATACAAATTCTTCGGGTCTTCACGTAACTGCTCCATAGAATAACGTTTGATTAGCCAAAACTAGTTTATCTAAAACTAGTTTCGTCAAATATTCTCGATAACTTCGCTGTTTGTTGGGTTAGAACTAGTTTTCACTAAATTTGGATTTTATAGATGAAAAATACAAACTTTACATACATATATTAATACGTTCCTAAGTCACTTTCTATTTTTAAAGTATAATTATTATTAATTCGCACGACCCTAGCCATCTAACTTTGTTCAAAGAGATTGTCATTTTAATATTATTATGTATTGCGCGCTGTTTTCTACAAAAAATAATTGTTTTATGTTCAAGCAGAATTTCGATCAAAATGAAATCTGGCAGTTTTATTCAAAAAAAATGTAGACAATGAAATTTTTAGGTGTATTTTCTTCAAATATTTTTTTTTTCAAATTAAACTACTTGGTTGAAAGTTTAAGATTTTACTACTTTTAATAAACTTCGTCCTTTTTGGTCGCAAATTTACCTTTTTGGTGAAAAATTCATAATTTTGGTAGAAATTTAAATTTCAACCGATTTCGAGCGCGGATAGCATTCGGATGGGCGACCATCTGCGGCGTACGACCGGTTTGTGTGCATTCGATGGGTAGGGTTGAATGGAAATAAAAAAAATTATAGACGAGGAAAACTTTCGGGGCTAAAAAACCAAACACACTTAACAAAAAAAATGGCAAAAGTCGCCTTAATTGAGTGTGCCCGTTGAGAACGATCTCAAAGGGTACGCTCAATAAGCGCGAGTTTTGCGAATATTTTCCTTAAGGGTTTTTTTGTACAAAGACACATTTTAAGACCAGTCTCAATGGGCACACTAAATTAGAGCGATTTTTTCAAATATTTTTCGTTGATGATGTTTCGTTTTTTCGGCCCCAAAAGTTTTCCTCATCTACAATTTTTTTTTTATATTTGGTTCGAAGTGTCCAAAGACACATTTAAAGACCGGTCTCAACGGGCACACTAAATTAGGGCAATTTTTTCAATTTTTGTTGTTAAGGCTGTTTTTGTTTTTTTTGCCCCAAAAGTGTTCCTCATATACAATTTATTTTAATTTTTTGATATGCTGTTCGCGATGTCCAAAGACACATTTCAGGACCATCCTTCATGGGCACACTTAATTAGGGCGATTTTTGTGAATGCTTTTTTAAGTCTGTTTTTTTTTTTTTTTTGCCCCGAAAGTTTTCCTCATCTACTTTATTTTTTATTTTTTGATATTTGGTTCGGGGTGTCCAAAGACACATTTTAAGACCGATCTGTATGAGCACACTCAATCAGGGCGATTTTTGCGAATACTTTTTATTAAGGTTTTTTGGTTTTGTTTGCCTCAAAAGTATTTCTCATCCGCAATTTTTGTATATGTGGTTCGGGATATCCAAAGACACATTTTAATGCCGGGCTCAATGGGCACTTTGGTCGAACATTAATTTTTTTGTTCAAAGATTATATTTTTGGTTTGAAAATTCAACAATTTTGTTAAAAAATCACCTTTTTTGTTAGGATATTAATCTTCTTATTAGGAAATACATCTTTTTAATTGAAAATTTAACTTCTTGGCAGAAATTTAATCTTCTTGATTGAAAATTAATCTTTTTGGGTTGAGGATTGAACTATTTTGTTTGAAATCCCACATTACAAATGAATTGAACTGTTTTCGGTTTAAAATAAAAATATTCTCTAGTTGAGAAGTCAACTGTTAAAAATTCTTGTTTTTTTGGCTTTAAAATTATTGTTTTCATCTGAAAATTTAACTTGTCCATTTTAAATTGAAAACACGTCTTTTTGGTAGAAAATTAATTTTCTTGGACCTTGTTAAAAACTTTTTTTTTTTAACATTCATCATTTTGGTTAAAAATTCGGCTTTCTGCTTCAAAATTATTCAATTATGAAACAGTTTGACAAATAATCCGAATTATGAATAATTTAAAAGTCTAAAAAGTAATGTTTAATTAGCAAACCTCCAAACTTGGGAAAATTCACTGCCATTTTTCCGAGTCAGAAGAGTTGATACCTATAATTTACTTTATCTCGTGTATTCACAAATTTCGATTGTTTTACATGTTTCATAGCTTAAATGACAGCTTGAGGTTCCTAGATTTGAAATGACTGCACTTTTTCTTCATTTGAATACATATTTATTGATTAATTACTTGTTTTATAATACATACACCTTTTTTAACTCGGTCCGTATTTATGGAACGAAGAAACATAGATGTTTCATATCGACGGACACGTTTCCAACGCTTGCTCCTATATATGGAACAGAGGTATGTATGCAATAAAGGTGTTTTTTATTATATTAATATGGCTTGTCTTATGCTATTTTATTTTTCATTATAAACTAGACATCATAGTAAACTTTCATTTCAATGTTACATAACAGACAAATAAATGGCATAAAAGTTTTCATTGAAATTAAAAGTCCTAACCCATAAAGTGTCAAAGACCTAAGCTAAGAAGTGTCGTTTGCATAAGCGGAGTGGATTCAATTTGATTTTGATTTTTAAAATGTTTATTACAGGAGAGCTGTTTCAGCATGAAACGTGTAGAGCAGAAAAAACTATGAGGGATGAAAAGAAAAATTCAAAAAGTTCGTCAAAGTGATGAAAATGTACATGCAAATAGTTTTCAAAGTAGGGTTGGAAATGCTAAAGCTGCGAAAGTTGTGAATAAAGTGAAAAAATTGGTGGAAAGCAGGACGCAGAAGGGAAATTAAATTAAATTAAAGAGAAAAGATTATTTCTCTAAAGCAGTGCAGAAGGCTCTAGAAGCAGTTAGTCAAGGAGTTTCTCTCAGGAAAGCAGCCGATACGTATGGTGGACATGCAGGTACGTTATGTAGAAAAAAGAATAATCTCAACAAGAATAATTGCAAACGTGGAACTCCCACTGTTTTATCCAAGGACGAAGAAGAAGAAATCGCTAACTGGATTATTAATCGAGCTGAGAGAGGTTACCCAGTAACAAAATCACAGCTGTTGGATAGTGTGCAGATTTTCTTGGCTCACTTAAAAAGGCGAGACTCCATTCAAGGACGGCAGGTCAGGACGTCATTGGTATGGGGGTTTTCAGAGACGTTACCCTAACTTGTCTGTGAGAACATCACAATATCTAACACTTGTAAGAGCTGCTGTCACTGAAGAAGATTTAAGAGGATGGTTGAGTGAGACAGGGTCTCACTTAGACAGCAAGAATCTGCGAAACATAGAGCCGTCAATGACTTTTGCTTGTGACGAAACAAATGTCCTATTGTGTCCAAAGCCTGAAAACGTTCTTGCAGAAAAAGGGGCTCAGTCTGTTTATAAAGTGGTTGATGCGAATGAGAAAGAAAGTTTAACAGCTTTACTTATGTATAGTGCTGACGGTACACAAGCACCTCCTATGGTGATGTATGCATACGAAGATGGGCTTCCAAAGCAAGCTGATGAGAATTTTCCAGCTGGCTGGGGTATAGGCAATTTCGAAACAGGATGGATGAAAACTGAAACATTTTACGAGTACATTACCAATGTATTCTACCCGTGGATTTTAGAACAAGGAATAAAATTTCCAGTAATTATATACATGGACAATCATTCTTTGCACATAACGATCCCCCCTAGTTACATTTTGTAGAGCCCATAACATCGAGATCATTGCTCTTTATACCAACTCCACTGACATCTTGCAGCCTCTTGACATCGCCTTTTTTAACTCATTCAAGGATGTTTGGAGAAGAACTGTATGTAAATGGAAAATTCAGAATAACGTGATGAGATTGAGAAAGGAACAGTTTCCTGTTGGATTGAAAATGGCACTGGAAGCTTTCGTGGTAAATAAAACGACAATTCAGAATGGAATCAGAGCTTGCTGTTCATCCCCGTTTAATCCTGACACAGTCGATTACGATGTTCTGCACAGAAAAAAGAGAAAGTCTTTGCTGGAAGCTTCCAAAGTTGTGGAAAATCAAGTTAAAGAGACCTTGGTTTCAAATTCCATATGCGAAGATGAAGCATATGGAAATTTTTGAAAGCAATCTACCTTTTGAATTATTGCAAGAATTCAAAAATGCTGAGGCAAATAGACAGTGGACTGGTTGCGTTGAGAAGAGAGGATTGTTCGAATATTGGCTCGAGATTAAGAAAGCTTGTCTGGGTATTATTAGACTTGAAATATTTCTAGTTATTGTATTACTTTTCATTTGCAGGCTTAATTTCTATTACTTATTCCGATCAATTTATTATTTTACATGTGTTTGCATATAGCAATGATTTATTTGAGTGTATTTCCGCAAAATATTTTTCCCTAATCTAGTTGATGCTTTGAAAAAGAAGCCTCAAATCAAGAATATGGAAGCGCTAGATACTCACGTCAGTCTTATCCCGACTAAAGCCTCAGACAGCCCTTTAGAATTGTTGCCTATTGAATCTGTCTACGAAAGTGTTTCGCCAGAAGACAATGAGATAATATTATTAGAAGTTTTTCAAGATAATGCAGTAGGAACAATGATCACTGACAACATTGAGCCTTTCCTGGGTGATCCACTTGCGGTAGAAAACATTTCTGAAGAAAACATTATTTTGAAACTCACGAACGAACTCATAGACGACAATAACTCGTTGAATGAGCAAATACTAGAGAAAAGTTCCTCTGAAAATACAAATGTAACTCAACCTGCAACTGCAATTGATAATGGATTTCTTGAAAAATTCAGTTTCAACATGGATGTTGAAAATAGTGAAGCAGGCTTGTAAGAAAATTCTTCAAAATTAATATACTATAATTATATAATTCTTCATGTTTATGTTACTTTTTCCAGAGACCAACTTCGACGATAGTTTGAGTGATAGTACTCGTCAAGCCTTCAGTGAAAATCAGCAGCAAAGTATTGTTCTTGCAGACGATCGAGTAGATCACGATACGAGTAACATTGAAGGCAATCCCAGCTTCAGAGTAGACAAGGAAAATCGAGAGAAAAATAGTAATCAAAAAGGTAGCATTAATAAAACTCAGAAGCAAAGTTGCGCTGACGTTTTTACCTTACCAACGAAATATTTTAAACCTAAGAAGAAAAGAGTCAAGGTAGTACAAACCGGTAAACCAAAGCCAGCAGCTGCTGGAACTTCTGACGCTTAGTGGAAAGCTCTACTTGAAAAACAGCAGAAATAGGAACTCAAAGAACAGAAAGCTGCAAAGAAAAAACTTTTGCAAGAAGAGAAAAAAAACTAGGTGAAGAAAAGAAGACACTGCAAGATAAAATGAAAGAACTTCAAAAATAAATAAAAAAATAATCCGTTTGAATTATTCGGTATGATATCGTTCACAACGTCGATGTTTTTCTAACTTCTATGCTTATCTCGTTATTATTTTAAGCTCTATCATTTTAAATAAATTGTATATTACTATTTAATTATTCATAAAGTGAAAGTACAATAAAAGAAAAAAAAACTAAAAAAGTACTTTTAGCCTAATATTTCATTTACACTTCACTTTGACCAAGTTCCTTAAGTTTTGACTTTATCCTTCATATTTCCTTCTTGTTTTTCATCCACCTAAGTAAAAATTTATTCCCTATGACAAATATTTATGAACAAAAATGAAATTTAATCCACTTCGCTCACGAAATCTACTCTTTATACGTTAGGTTTGTTCATTGTAACGAAAACTTTTATTCGATTAATTTAGCTCTGTGAACGATTGAAATAAAAGTTGATTGTACTGTTTAGTTCCATATAATATAAAAAATACTATAAAATAGGCCATATTAATATTAAAAAACACATTTCTTGGCTGTTCCATAATAGGGACATGCATTATGCAACACCGGTACAAGAGTTCAAAAGTTGTTTGATAATAGGTACATATAGGTCGTTCCGGTTTTTCATAAATATAATCATTTTACTCAGATTAAATTGAACTTCTAGTAGGTGTTTCTCATTCAGAAAAGATCAACCCATTCGTTGAAATAAACATTTTGAAAATACATTCTACTATCGTTCCAAAATTAATGAAAATCTCAAAACTCCCTTAAAATTTGTCTCATGATAGGTAACTTCACCTTAGTCCATTTTTGGTTGAAAATTGATATTTTTTAGTTGAAAATTCAACTATTTTGTTTGTATTCTGTTAGCGCTAGCAGGTTGTAAATCTTTTGGAAGTGGTATCTGGCGAAACACTTTTGGAAAGAAAAAAATTATTTCCCAGAGACATGCAGATTTATGTTATTGCCCAATATATAGCAAAATTGTAATTTTTCTCCCACCCCAAAATTCAGAATTCTCCACGACATTTCTTGTTTTATATAAATTATGTCGGTCATGGCTGACTTTCGACTTTCAATAAAAAGTATAACAGCTGCCACTCTACAGATATGAATGAAGTTGATTTAAAACTAATTTTGGATCCGCAAAATTGGATTATTTTGATCTAAAGTTGATAATCAGAATGACAGCAACGGTTTGCCCTTATGGCAAAAAAGTATTGGTAAGTATTGGATCTAATACTTTTTTCGCGGATAAGTATTGAAAATTCAATACTTTTTCGCGAAAAAAGTACTGGATCCAATGCTTACCAATACTTCTTTTTCATGAGGGTGATATCCCGAGATTTACTGTGGACTTGATTCAAATAAATTTCTGATATAATAATTAATATATATATATATATATATATATATATATATATATATAATAATTTTATTTTCAGAAGGCGGCTACACATTGCCAAAAGCTACCATGACTCTCTGCTTTATAACAAACATTCATCGTGACGAAACAACTAAAATGGCTTGTTTCATTGTTTTTATGTTCTGGGTATGCCATAATGGAGACAAAGACAGTTTTAGCCAGAATTCTTCTTAAGCATGTTATAAAAATGAAACAGATCCAACTCATCATAAATATTAAACAAAAGTTGATCATCGTGTCTAATTGTATTGAGCCAATTACAAAAGAAATTGTGAAAAGATTATTTTGAATTGAATAAGTGATATTAAGAAATCGATTGATTCTTTATCAAACGTATTATAATTTTTACAGAAATAGCTGATAGCATCGATAAAGATGTAATTAAGGCGTAGCAACACGATCAGTACAACTCATTCCGTCCAAAACTTAAATTAAGCATACCAAAAACTTTATTATTGCTCTAACCTCAAAAAATATCTCGAAAACACTCAAATAACCCATTTTGGTGTTGAATTTTGAGCCGTGGTGACTAAAACCCTTGGAGAAAAGGTGCAAAAGTTCAAGTGTAAGGGTAGAAACTGCCCCTCGCATCTATGGGGGTGTTTTTACGTTTGAATTGGAATCAGTGGAGTGATTTTAGAGTCAAAATGCTTATTAGGGGTTTTCGATATCGCTGAATTCAAATTTGAGGATAAAATTGCAAAACTCAAGATGGCGGACTAAAAATGGTGCCTACACTTCAAGCGTGAATTGTGCTTTTCACGTTTGAACTAGAATCAATCGTGTAATTTGAAAGCCAAAAAGTTTCTAGGGGGTTCTTGATGTTGCCGAATTCAAATTTGAGGTCAAGATTACAAAACTCAAAATGTCACAATTCTCATATATTATTAATCATTGCCCACGGTTATCAGTCGAGAGTTATCGGTGTCAACAAATTTGCACCTCGCTCTTCGCCGAACCCATAAATAACCAACGAGGAGGTGGCGGGTATCTATTCCCACTTTTTCTTTTTTCTCTCTAATTTGTTGTTTTTATTCATTCATTTAGATTCCGACCAATCTGAAGATGCAGGAATCGGATGAAGAATATAAAAAACAAGCTGTGGAATATTGGATGTCGGAGAAAAAACATAAATTAAAATTTAAAATGTCCAAGTAAGGTTCAAGCGATTGAATTTAAAGCGACAACTATATCAAAGGGAAAAGCAGATTACCAACGAAGGAACGCAATTGAAAAAGCTGAAGAAAATTCCTAAATATGCATTGAATCAATTCATAGAAGCTGTTCAGAAATCAATGACGATTCATGATTTGGACATTCAGAGGTGGGCTCTAAAAGCTCGAGATGAAGTTTCTTTATCGTTGAATCTATTCAAAAGTTCTGTTAAATAGGACCACGAATTTGGAAAAAAAAAACATTGAATTTTTTCGAGGAACATAAACAAATTCGTTACTCAAAAGTCAATAATTGATAAAGATAAGCTGAAAAAAGATGACAATGAATGGGTGCAATAAGTAAAATATGACATTTCGTTGGTCACAATCAATTAATTCCATGGCTCACAGCTACACTATACAGCCATTAATTTCTGCAAATGGTGTTTTGTTATCACCCTTATTTATTGTTTTGTAAGAAAAAGATGAAAAATTTGAACCACAAGTGCAGAAAACTTTGTTTAAGTCTGACAATGTCCTTGTTTTAGCTTCAAATTCAGGTAAGTTAACGTCTGTCAAAATTTGACTATTCGATTTTCTAAAAAAATTCAAAAAGTCATTATGATAATCTTGTAGGGTGTTCAAAATGCAACGTTTTTTTTCCTTTCACTTTTTTTCATATCGTGCTTTGTTTCGCTTAAAATGTTCATTTTCGTTTGTTTCTTGAAATTATTAAAAATGCTCTAACTTCTTGAATTTTTATCCAAAATGGCTGGCGAACAAACTTGCCCTTCAATTTAAGACACTAAACGAGTATAACAAAGGCCAATCCAACTGTCAATACTTTCGAAAGTTATCGTGCTGACAAAATAAAAATCTACAAACACTCTAACGCACTAACGCACTCACACACAAAAAGACACATTCGCGAAAACCTGTTTTTCGGGTTCAGAGGATCTCAAAACGTGGACATTTGACAAAAACGGGTGGGGGGGGGGGGGGAAAAATTTACACAAATCTAATACATTATCTGATGAGAATGTAAAAAAGTCACGTTTTAGGCATATGCACTTTAATCAAGTGCGAATCGCGAGGCACGTGTTGAGAATGTGTTCGTGAAAACAGAAGCAGCTTTAACAAAAGAAGATTCACAGTCACCAAGTTACAATTGTCGATGGGTTGACCTTTACTTTTTAAGAGGTCTATGCGCAAATGTGACCCATCGCAGAAGGCTGATTTTTTATAATACTCTAAAGCATATTGAAAATTTTAAAACCTAACACGTTCAATGTGTCTTAAATACCTCATGCTATTGGGCAAATAGCTAGCATAGTCATTGTTAAAAAAAATTAATAAAATGCTAAAATCGCATTTTTGGCCGGAATTTGTAGATTTCTCCCACTGTGCTCAAGATTAACTATTCGTTCACTGTCTACGTGTTCAAGGATTCAAGGTTTGGGCGTTGTATATACAGGAACCCGATGAGAAGAAAATTCCAGTTATCTTTTAAAACTCGTGTAAAAAAGATCCTATTTACTGTAGATTTTAGAAGAGCACATTTTGAAGTTCTGCTAGTTGTGGAAGTTTTCTGAAAATTCAGAAATAATCAATGATAAGCTCTCCTCAGTGTTTAAAATTTATTAGTTCTTCAGATTATTCAAAATGTTGACCCTTACAGTAATTCTAATTATTCTAGGAGTACTTTTGTATTTTTTAGACTACGTCAAAAACATTCGATTTTATAAACAAGGTGCCAAAATTCCTGGACCCAAGGCCTTGCCCTTTGTAGGAAGTGCTCTACATTTTATTGGAAAGGATACTACTGGTATTTTTGCTGAATTAATATAAAAAGTTTAAATTTATTAGAGTTAACCAAACATTAGTTTTTGCGTTATTCAATGTTCGTGTTTTTTAACCTTTTTCAAGAAACCTATTTGAGAGTTCGATAAGGTCTTCTACTTTTCAAATTCGTTCCATCTAAATAAAGCGACAGATCAAAATGTCCCAAAAATTAATATCATCTATTTCGGTAAAAGTTGTCCCGTACGTATTAAACTAATATTACCACCATGGATGGACACTAAGGTAGCTGCAAAATTCGAATTTCGATTATTGGTTATCGATCCCCTCCCAGTTTCTCTATTTTTTCGGAAAAAGAAATTGGGAAATGGAAAATGCTCGGTTTCCAAAAAAATGCAAAAAAGAAGTACTTATTATTAAGTTTTGGTACACTGGTATTGTTTCCGGTAAAAGCCCCAAAAAATGCAAAATAGCAGTTTTATGTAACATTCATGCCAAAGGCGGTATTTTCTTGTATCTTTTCAACATTATCTATCTTTCTTCGACGCGTGACAAGTTTTGAAGTATTTTTTAACTAATTTAACATGGTTACAACAATCAGTACTTGGTTGAACAATTTTTTATTCAGTAAATCGTGAAAAGTTACTATTTTTCGGAATAAATGATATAGTTGATGAGTGTAAAAAATAATATTTCTCTAATATAGTTTTTAATGTTTTAAACAATTTCTACTGGTATAATTTTTTTCTGCATCAAGTCATGAAAAGTTCGTATTTTCTACAATTAATGACGGAATTAATGAATGTCAAGCGTGATATTTTATATGAAAGATAAATCATTGAAAAAAATAAAAATCACTTTCTCCCTTTCATATGAAGGATGGACAGAATTTTAGTTTTTTTTCGATTCTCGCACCCTAAATCACTATCCATAACGTAAATTAAATGAAGATTATTTTAAAAAATGATTAATGTTCAAAAAATTACGGTATAAGTTCTGAGATAACAAAATCCCTAATAATAAGCGACATACATAGTGTAAAAGATTGAAAAAAATAGCATTTTCTTCACCTTTTCCATGAAAAGGTGCAAGTGATTGATTAATAATTCTTTGCATAATTACCAAATATCGTTAAAAAATATATTACACGTGACTTTCATCAACTGTTTCATTAATCACGGGAAATAATAAGTCTAGTATAGCATTTTTCTTTTCAATCTAGGAGAGCCCCCCCCCCCCCCACCCCCGCTGGCATGACGGGGTTTTTCCTTCACAGTAGATACGCCACTGACAACATATATTGCTATCGTGATAATTGGTTCAGCCGTTTTCAAAAAAATGCATATGTAGAGCCGAATAAATCCATTTGTTTATATAATTTTTTTCTAACTAACTCATTGGAAGGTAACTTTTTTACGTTTAATCGGATAATTAGTCATTGATACGAAGAGTCATATTTGCCTCAAGCATTTACCAATTGTTTAAAAAAGTTATTATTATTTACCTTCAACTATTTCTTAAAAAGAGGTGAAAATTTCTAGTATTTTAATTTTTTTTCTTAGTCGATTATTATTGAATATCTACGCCATTAGGTTATTTCCATCCAATTCCTTAAAAATTTCGTATTTGTTTAAATAATTTTTTTTTGTTCAAGCAATTTTATTCTGAAACGAATATTTGAAATTGTTATTTATCTTTTATTAATACGGTAATTTGTCATTCTTGGGAGCAACATTTTACGTTAAAACCATTATCCATTTGTTGAAACAATTTAATAAAGATTAATTGTACATTTTGATGAAAATGCCGCAAAAAGACTGATTTTTTTAATTTGGTTAAGTGTCTCGTTTATTTTTGAATTAAATCTTATACAAAGTTTTCAAATGATTAATATTTGATCAAACAATTTTTTTACATTGGGCATGAAAAGTTTGTTTTCAGTAATATTTCATTCTATGAAAATTACGTTTAATTTTGTCGTGCTGAAACTATTTCTTTAATTTTTTCCAATTAATTTTTTTTCAACCTCGCACGCACAAAATGTCAAATAATAATCAAGCATAAAGCATGAAGGTATCTATTTAATTTTTTTCAGATGCATTATATACATTATTGAATAATTTTGAAAGCTATGCTTCTCCATGTCGAGTGTGGTTTGGCAATCAATTGTGGGTTGGAATTTACGAACCTGATCAAATGAAAGTAAATATATATTTCAATAATTTAGAATTTACAGTTTAATAATTTCTTTGTTTTTCATTTATTTAATTATTTTAAGGCTATTTTGACCAGTCCAAAATGCTTGGAGAAAAGTGAAGTATACAGATTCGCCAAGGCATGGTTCGGTAATGCATTGCTCATTGCTCCAGGTAATTCCCATTAATATAAATAAATAAATACATAGCGTTTGACGTGTACTTTTGACAACTAATCGCAAGTAATGTACACTCAGAAAATGATTTTGTTTGATCAACCAAATTGGTTGACAAATATTTGGTTGAACCAACCAAAATTTTTAGATTGTTTTAACCAAATATTTTGGTAGATGGACCATTTGGATGATTCAACCAAAAAATTTGGTTTGTTCTATCAAATATTTTGTTGAATCAACCAAAATTTGTTTGATTTGAACAAATTTTCATGTATATCCAAGAAAACATTTTTTTTTGTTCAAGAAAATTTTTTTCTGGGTGTACTTTCGACACCAAAACGAGGTGTTTGTTGAAATTTTTGACAGCATGAAGGATCAATCATGGCCTCAATTTTTGGAACAACTCACGTAACTCACATCCACACAAAAGAAGATAACGATTTGAAAAATTAAAAAATTATTAAAAGGCCGTTGCCCGTTGGCCGTTGGTTAAAAGGATATGGGTGTGAATCCTTTGAAATAAAATTAAAAATATACATAATTTTTAACTGAGCAGTTTCAATTACAACCAAAGAGTTGAACTTTGAAGCAAAAGAGAAGAATGTTTCACCAAATAGTTACAATTTTCGACCAGAAAGTATATTTCTAACCGAAAAAAGATAAATCTATATGCAAGAAAGATAAAATTTTTTACCAAAAAACGAATTTTCAAGAAAATAAGGAAAGTTTCAAGCCAAAAATGGAATCTTTAATTTTTCAGTTCCATAAATTAATTTTTAACAACAAAAGAAAAGAATTTTCAAACAGCTGAATTCAGCTAAAAAGACGAATTTTTAACAAAGTAGTTGAAACCGCCAAAAAATGAATTTTCTAACAAATAGTTGATTTTTGAACACGTAAAGGATAATTTTTCACGCAAAAATGGAATAGTCAAACTTACAGTTAAAAAAATTAAATTTTCACATAAAAAACGAATTTTTAACATAATAGATCAATTTTAAACCAAATTTCAAAGTTTTTTAGCCAAAAAGACGAATTATTTTTCACCTCGAAAATAGTAATTTTCAACACAAAAGTTAATTTACAACCAAATAGTAGAATTTCAACTAAAATGATGAATCTCTAGCCAAAAAAATGAATTTTTTACAAAATTAGTTTAACTTTGAACGAAGTACTTGATTTTTCAACCCAAAAAAAGACAAAACTGCAACAACATAGTTAAATCCGTAACCAACTCAGATTAATTTTGAACCAAACAGTTTCATTTTTGAATTAGAACGGATGAATTTGCAAACATGAAGATTAATTTTCTACCAAAAAAGACGAATGATCAAACAAAATATATTAATTTTTAATCAATTTTCATCCAAAAGTGGAATAATAGTTAAATTTCCAACCAAAGAGATTTTTTTTTATCTAAAACGATAAATCTTAAAGAAAAGACGAATTTTTAACAGAATAGTTGAATTTTTAACTGAAAAATATCATTATTTTACAAGGAAGATTAATTTCTTACTAAAAAAAAGATTTGAATAGAATGAAGTTTCAACCAAATATTTGAATCCGCAACCAAAATCGATTAATTTTCAACCAAACAGTTACATTTATAACCAAAAAGGTTGACTTTGAAACCAAGAAGATAAATCTTCTACCAAAAAAGACGAATTTTCAACAAAATATATGAATTGTCAATCAAATGGCTTAATTTTCAACTAAGAAAGATCAATGTTTAACCAAGAATACTATAGTTAAGCTTTCAGTTAAAAAAGTTAATTTTCATACAAAAATGAAACGAATTTTCAACCAAAAAAGATTTTCTACCAAAAGAGATGAATTTTCAACCCAAAAGGTCGAATTTTCAAAGAAAAAAGTACTTCTCAACCAAAAAGTTGCATTAAGAACCAAATGGTTGAAATTTTTTAGTTAGAAATTTAATATTTAAACTAAACAAAATTACTCGTATTTTTAACTACTTTTCAATTAAAAAAAGAAACGAATTTTCGATAAAATAGTAGCATTTTTAAGCCAAGAGATGAATATTCAACAACAAAAATTAATTTTTAACCAAAAAATATTACTTTTTAACGAAATAGTTGTATTTTCAACAAAATAATTAGATTTTCAACCAAAAATAGTTGAGTTTTTTTATTCGGTTCTATTAATTCAGATCCCATTTAAGATCAAAAACAGGAAAAAGGGGAAAAAGGGGAAGTGTCTTAAAAACATGGGAAAGGAGCAAAATTCGCAAACGTTGTTTAAGTATATCATAGGGAATTGTATTAAACGTTATCTAGGTTTGCGCCTAATTTTTCAGAATCGTAAAAGCAAATAATTTCTGCAACAACTTCATTTCTTTGTCTTTTATTGAATATCCCACATTTTATACCTCGTTACCTCATTTTGTGTGGTCGTGAGTTGTTCAAAAAAAAATTCAGATAAACAAGGAGATGAAAGTTCCTAATGTCAATTATATGGAGTGCATAAAAAGATCGCTCATATTTCCAATAAACATTAACATAAAAAATGTAATAATATTAAAATAAATAATTAATAGAAATTTTCGCCAAGTAAATAAATGGCTGACTTTTCTTTAATTCAGATTGAGAGTTAATGATTTTTTTAAATTGGAGAGAAACAGATGCAACGAAATGCACCCAATCAGGAGTCATTCGACCGAACATTTGAATTCGTTTAAAGATAATATTGCAAAAACTTAATTTTTTATTCGAGATAGAATGACGATGAAAATGTTTTGAAAAATATCAATGTATCGAAATTAATGAATTATATCATAACATTCTAACCCTTCTATTTTATATCCCTTAAGTTCCAATATGGCGTGCTCATCGAAAGTTAATTCAACCTGCTTTTAATCCTCAAACTCTACGATCATTTTTGCAAATTTTTGATAAATATGCAATATCAATGGTAGAAAAAATGGGAAAAGAACTTGATGGAGGTGAATTCAAAGTAGAACCCTATTTTACGTCTATCTCTTTAAATATTGCTCTAGGTAAAAGAAGTTAAAATAAAAGTTAAGCAATTATAATATATTAATGTGCATTTGTCAGATTTTTTTAATTTCATTGTTTTTTATTGTTCTGCAGAAGGTACTATGGGCATTATGGAAAATTCCGACTCAAAAGTATACACACGATATACTGAATGTGTAAACAGGTATAAAGATATTCATTTAGCTTGCTTTTTTATATTGGTGACTAAAAAAATAATCTTCAATTAAGGCCATGTAATTATTGCAATACACATCCTGCCTTATTGACAACTTTTTTGCCAAACAATACATGTTTTTCACAAAATAACATTATTAATTAAAGTTAATGACGTCTGTTTAAAAAAAGACACGAATTTTTTCTTAAAAATTGTATAGTTTTTGAGCGAATGGAGATGTTCTAATTTCCTATTCGGATTCTAGCGAAGCTTCACCATCCTACTCTTTCGAACTCCGTCGAAAAATTTGAAAAAAATTTCAAAATTATGAAAGCAACTACGATTTGGTTGTAAGTACATATAAAAAGTCGATTTTTGCAAAAGACCCTTACTCATATTCTTTGCCAATTTCTTTACAGAAATGGTTTTAAATACTATTGTTAAAAAAAATGTGCAAATATCAATTTTAAAATTTTATTTTTCTAACATCATTCCAGGCACATTCAGGGATCCTCAAATATCGTTGACCGGAAGTCGTCAGATTTTTGCTAAACCCTTTTTTTGTAATATTTGTTGTTGTTCCAGATTAATGTTATAAAAAATACGGAAATGAAATTATAAAACCCATCCTTTCTTCTGACATAACTTCGGGCTCATTCAGGACTTTCTGAGTATGATCATTCAAGATTTTGAAAAAACGGTTTAAACAAATTTACCAAATATTAATTTTTTAAATTTATCTTCCTAACATAATTTCAGGGTCATTTAGGGATCCTCAAATATCGTAGACCGGAAGTCATCTGATTTTGGCTAAACCTTTTTTACATTCTCATCATAATGAGAAAGTATTGGTTTTATGTGAAAAATGACTTTCGCGGATTCCATCAAATGTCGACGTTTTGAGGCCC
>CAKNYM010050415.1:0-19891 GCA_932195095.1 Andricus curvator
TAATGTTTCATTTTTTTATCTCGTATCCGAGACCTAGCTACAAGTTCTTGACATCTTCACGGATAAATTTTTTCCGTGTACGAAAACCTAAAAAGCAATTACCGTGCACCTTCGAGAGAAAATAGTGGAGGGAAAATCGGTGGTAATTCGACGATCAATCATGAAAAGTCAGCAAGAGACAGGACAGGAGAAAGGGGGAAATAGAATCGAAGGAAACCGAAAATAAGAGTAGGAAGACCCGGTTTGGGGATAAGGGAAGACCGCTAGAAGCGGATGACAGTGACGTTCGGTCAGGACCGTTTGAATTCAGGATTGTCAATTTACGTGCTCTCTTTACTCCTTGTTTTGCGATTTACCGAGACAGAGGGAATGGCTTGTGCCCGTGCTTGATTTGCGTTTGGAGTGGCAGGTTATTTTTGCCGTGCAACCGCGTCCCGTGGCGGTTTGCTTTGGTTACGGCATTCATCTCGTGCTTCTTTATCTTTAGTCTTTACCATCTCTTTCTATTCATTTATCCATCCTCTTCCTTCTCGCTTTGTCCTCCTCTCTTTCATTATCTTCGGCGCACTTCCATTGACAATTGTTCCTACTTCACTTATTCCAATTACGGCAAGAAGAACTTCTCGAGATTAAATTCTCGTCGAGTCATCCGATGACAATATTATTCCGATTATTTCTTGTCAACAGGCTCTAACAGTTCAATTCCAATTGTAAAATTTACTAGTGTGCAATTAATCTCGTATTATTTTATGAGTTGAAAAACAAAAATTCTCATCATTTTCCTCCCCTAACTCTCCCTCCTCTACATCCCATCTCCTTAGTTTCCCTTCCTCTTATTTTCACACCACTACTTCCCCCTCTCCTCATTTCCCCTACCACCCTTTCTTAATTCTCCCTCCTCTACATCCCCTACCACCCCTTTCCTAATTCTCCCTCCTCTACATATCCTCCCTCCCCTCTATTCCCCTAATTTATCCACTTCCCCTCTCTCACTTCTTCTTTTGTTAAATCCAACTGTTTTTGATTTAAGATAAAAATATCTTTGGGTTGAAATATCGACTATTACTCTTTTGGTAAGAATGTAATCTTTTTTTATTCAAAATGAAATTGTTTTAGTTGAGGATTAAACTATTTTTGCTGAAAATGTTTCTTTTTTGGTTCAATTAAACTATTTTTGATTTTAAATGGAATTATTTTCTGGGATAAAATGTCAACTATTACGTTTTTCGTTGAAAATTCAACTAGTTTTTCGAAAATTCGTTTTTGGGCTAAAGATTAATTATTTTAACTCAAAATTTAACGCTTTGCTTGAGAATTAACTTTTTGTTCAACATGCATATTTTCGGGTGGAAAATTCAACTGTTTTGTAAAAAATTCTTTTTTTTCTTGAATTTCCAACACCCTGATTAAAAATGAACTTTTCTCTTAAAAATTCGTCTTTTTTGGTTGAAATTTCATTTTTTTCGGTAATAAATTCATCTGATTGGTTGAAAATTCAACTATTTTGTTGAAAATGCAATAGGCTTGAAATCTTAGGAATATGATACCTACAATAATTTTTTAATAAAAAGAATGATTATTTAACTGTTTGGTCAAATATTCGCCTTTTTTGTAGAAAATTAATTTTCTTGGTTGAAAATTCAACTTCATATTTGGTTAAAAGTTTATGGATTTTGTTGATAATTCGTCTTTTTTGGTAAAAAATTAATCTTCTTTGTTGAAAATTTCTGTTCGGTTGAAAATTCAACTGTTTTGTAAAAAACATATCCTTTTAGCTTGAAAATTCAACAGTTTGAATGATTTTTTCTTCTTATAATGACTGAAAGATCTTATTTGGTTGAAATTTTTTTATTTTTTTTTTATTTGAAAACTCATTTCTTTTTTGGTAGAAATTTATTCTTCTTTGGTTAAAAATGCGACTGTTAGGTTGAAAATTATTTTGTTTTGGTCCCGAATTCAACTATTCTGCATAAACTTCGTTTTTTTAAATTGAAAATTAATTTTTTGTAATTAAAATGTAACTATTCCATTTTTTGTTGAAAATTGATATTTTTTAATTACAAATTCAACTATTTGCTTGAAAATGTATTCAATTTGTTGAAAATTCGTCTTTTTTTTGTAGAAAATGAACCTTCTTGGTTGAAAATTCATCTACATGGTTCAAAATTGATGTATTTTGTTAAAAATTCATCTGTTTACCTGAATATTGAACTATTTGATTGAAATTCATCTTTTTGTAAAAAACTCATTTTTTTGTCTTTAAAATTCAACATTCTAGATGAAAATATTTTTCTTTATTAACCGAAATATCTTTCTGGATTGAAAATTCATTTCTTTTAGTGAAATTTTAATCTCTCTTGTTTAAAAATGAAACCCTTTAGATGGAAATCAACATTTTTTCAATGAGGATTTAACTACTATGCTGGAAATTTATTTATTTTTTGTTTAATTGAACTGTTTTTGATTTAAAATAACAATCTTCTCTTGGTTAGAATATCAAATATTACATTTTTCGTCAAAAATTCATCTTTTCAGGTTAAAATTCAACTATTTTGTTGAAAATTAGTTGTTTTTTTGTGTAAAAATTAATTTTTTTACAGAAAATTTAACGATCTGGTTGGAAATTAACTCTTTTGTTGAAAATTTATATTTTCAGGTACAAAATTCAACTGCTTTGTAGAAAATTAGTTTATTCATTGAAAATTTATTTTTTTCAAATGAAAATTCAACTATTTCATTTTTGGATAAAAATTGATCTTTTTTATCTAGAAATTCAACTATTTGGTTCAAAATTTAATAAATTTGTGGAAAAATCGTCCTTTTTGGTAGAAAGTTAATCTTCTTGGTTGGGAATTTAACTATTTCGTTTAAACTTTGTCTTTTTGGATAGCAAGTGAATCTCCTCAATTGAAAATTTAACTTTTTGGTCAAAAGTTGATGTATTTTGTTGAGAATTCTTCTGTTTTGGTAGAAAATCAATCTTCTTGGCTGAAAATTCATCGGTTTGGTTGAAAAATCAACTAGAAACTGAAAATTCAACTTTTTGTAGAAAGATCTTCTTTTTGGCTTGAAAATTCAACATTTTGGATATAATTTGTTTCGTTTATGGAATGAAAAATCTTCCTTGGTTGAAAATTCGCCTTTTTGATTTGAAAACGCATCTGTTTTGTAAAAAACATATCCTTTTAGCTTGAAAATTCAACAGTTTGAATGATTTTTTCTTCTTATAATGACTGAAAGATCTTATTTGAAAAACTCTTTTGCTAAAAAGATAATCACTATCGGTTAAAATTTCAACAGTTAGGTTTAAAATTCACCTTTTTTTGTTGAGGATTCAACTATTTTGTTCAAAATTTCAAGAAAAAATACTTTATGTAATTTACAGACGACCCCTTTATAACCGTTAGCCTTAATTTCAGGTAATGCTTAAAAATAGAAACCATTCCAATTCGACTGGTTCTTCAATTTTCATTTATTTGAATTGGGTATTGGAAACAGCCCATTTCTATCGACTGTAGGAAATCTGCATTTAGTGAAATTGAGGTCAATTATTTTTAATCAAGATTTCCTGATTAGCATATTGGACTTGAAAATAAGGGTTTTTGTTTAGTTTTACTGCAAAAGCAATCATTAAAGAGGCTTTTTGAGTCTTTTTTTTTAATTTTTAGTGATTGTGTGTTCTTCGCAAGTCATGAAATGCTCTAAAGAATCTGAAGTGTCGCAAGCTTTAGATAAAAATTCCCTTCTCAAGTGTGGATCCTTCGTAGAATACTTGAGGTGCCATTGATATATGCCAGACGCAGGAACAAGCCTCTTTGAAACTCACTGCATGCGTGTGAAAAGAAACTTTATCGAGTTGTGGATTTACATACTAATTTGGGCTATACGTCTTTTTTAGAACCTTGATAAAGAATCAAAAAGATCCACCGGAAATCACTCGTCTGTTTTACCAACATCTTTGTTTTTCTATGAAAAGCAACAAAAAAAGTGCTTCCGAAAGTATTGAGGAAGTACTATTTTTTAATTGTTATTCAAATTTGTGTACATTAAAAATGAACTTTTTTCATTCCAGTTTTAGAATACATTCTGCATTTAAATATTCTTTGTGTGAAATTTTCACGATTTCAAAAATTCTTCTCGTTTTTCACGCCGCCAATTGTAAAATGTTTAAATAGATTGTAATTGAGTATTGAAATCCCCGAAACATGTCCATTTTCTCTAAACAGAAGGAAAAAAATCAATGTGTGAAAAAAAAGTCTTGTATATAAAAAGAAACTTTACTTAGATATGCAATTAACAAAATTAAGTTTCCAAAAATACCTAAAAAGGAATTCAGAAACAAATTTTTAAAGTTAATGTGAAGCATTTATCAAAAAATATTTAAACTTAGAAATTCAAAATTACCAGCCAGGGCCCTTTCATGAACAAATGATTTAAATTTTTAACAAAACAGTTGATTTTATAACAAAATATTTGAATCTTTAAACAAATAGTTTAATTTTCAACCTACAAAGATAAATTTTTATCCAAGGAGATTAGATATCTACGAAAAGACGAATTTAAAACTAAATTGTTGAATTTTCTACTAAAAAAGAGGAGCTTTTAAACAAAAGTGGAATCGTTAAATTTTCCATTAAAAAAATTAGTAATGTTTAAGAAAGGAGTAATTTTCAACAAAAAATAAATTTTTTAAGCAGTTGAACTGAACCAATAAATTTTAATTTTTTTAAACAAAATATTTAGTTGAATCCTAAACCAAATAGATTTTCCAAAGTAGTTTAACTTTTATCCAAGTAGTTGACTTTCAACCAAAAAAGATGAATTTTTAACAAATATTTAAATTTTCAACTAAAAAAATGAATTTTCCACCAAAACAGATTAATTTTCTCCCAAAAAAGATTGATGTTCTACCAAAAAAGATAGATGTTCAACAAAATACATGAATGTTCAACCAAATCGTTGAATTTTGAAGCCAAATTTTTTTTTTTTCATTAAAAAAGTTTATTTCCTACCAAATAGTCGATCTTTAGAATAAATGGCTCAAGTTTTAACCTAATATTACAAATTTTCTCCTAAAATAGTTAATTTTAGACCAAAAAATTAGAATTTTTAACAAAGAAATTAATTTCCTACCAAATAGTTAAATTTTCAAATAAATAGTATAATCTTCTAAATTTTCAATGAAAATATGAATCTAAAAACAAAATAGTTAACTTTGAACCAAATCCTTCAATTTCATACAAAATTCTTGAATTATCAACCCAAAACGATGAATTATCAATAAAGCAGTTGAGTTTTCAACCCGAAAATATGAAATTTATACAAAAAAGTTAATTTGCAACCAAATAGTTTAATTTTCAACTAAAATTATTAATTTGCAAAAAAAGAGGTTATTTTCAACCATTTAGTTTAATTTTCTACCATATTGTTGAATTTTTAAGCTACAAAGACGAATTTTCTACAAAGCAGTTAAATTTTTAAGAAAAGAGTTTAACAATTTTCTACTAGAAGAGGAACAGTTAAATTTTCTGTTAAAACAATAAATTTTCAACCAAAAATTAATTCTTAACAAAGTAGTTTAACTCTTAACCAAGTAGTTGAAGTTTGGTAAAAACGCTGACTCTTCAACAAAATAGTTTCATTTCCAACACAATAATACAATTTTCAATCAAATAGCAGAGTTTTTAAAAAAACGAGATGAATTCCTAAATAAAAATATAAAGGTAGATTTTTCAACAAAAATTAAGGTATTTTTAACCAAAAATAGTTGCATTTTCTATCGGATTCTAAGAATTGATTTCCAATTTGAGCGAAATTATAAAAAAAAAAAGATTTCAATAATTTAAAAATCTACACATTCGCAGAGAGATTTTAAGTTTGATTTCTTATTATACTATTAAGCTGCTGGTATACCATAATTTTATTTTTTATTGTTTTTTTATTCTTTTTATTGTTTTATTGACATTCATTTTAAGGTCCATGTTCTTCATGCTAGTATTCATCCTGCTCAACATTCTCTGCAAGTCTTCGGCTGATTTTGCCGTAAAAACCTTATCATCTGCAAACGCTAACCCACGCACCTTCACTGTCCTGAGTTCCACAGCTTCTTCGTCGAAGAGGGCCATTTTAAGACACTTATCAGAGTGTGAAAATGTAAATTTTAATCTCCCTCTTTATTTAGATGCATTTCAACCCTCGTCTTTAAGTAGAAGTATTATGTGCTATCATTTTTATTTGCACTTGTAGGCTCAACGATCAGTCTACGAGAAAAGAAGATACTAAAAGAGGAGGGGAGTCGATGATTATAGAAGCACTCTACGACGAGCCATGGACGGTTTGGATATCGTTAAGCGCGAAGGGTGATTCAAATGAGGGTGGCTTTGGGGATGAATATGCCCTCCGGAGGAAGAAATTCGTTTGAAATTGTTTTCCCTTTCGTTTTTTTTTATTCAGACTTGTGTTTTCGTTTATGATTGAGTGTTTCCTTCTCGGAAGAAACAAAGATAAGCAAACAATAAAAAAAAATTATTGCTGAGATCATTTGGCTTCAAGAGTACAATAACTTTTTACTTTTAGATCCTCGTTAGCACGGATATTAAGCGAGAGGCGAATGGAATATAACAGTCTCAGGTATCTTTAATGGGATTTAATCTCAGATATAATTTGAAGCTTCAATTTCATAATGCTTTTTATGATTAATTATTTATTTGATACTTTAATAATTTTCCAATATATTGTTATAATTGATGAACTTTTTGAAAAAATTATCGAATTTTATCATCTGTTAGTAATGGATAATAAGAGTTTGTAATATTTTTTGCCTGAAAATGGATTCTCTATTTTTAAAAGGTTAAGAAAAATTTATTTTGTTTCTAGAGAGATTATTTTAGAAAATTTAACAGACCGAATCCATTTCAAATCAGGCAGGCAGTGTAGCTTCCTGCTGTTTGATTTTAAAAAGAATGCCAATTTTTTCTTTAAACCTTTATAACTTGTGACCAATTTTGGACATTAAAGCTTTCTTGCCTGATTCTGGCGAGTTTAATTGACCAATTTCCAAATTTGTCATAAAATTAAAAAAATATTGAAAATTATTAAAAGGGCGGCGATTTTTTTGAAAATATTAGAAGTCGATGTTCTTGAAAGCCCTACTTTTTTTTGCTTAATTGGTACTTAATTGTTTCATGCGGGTCAAACTATTTTTCAGGTCAAGAGAAATTTTTTTGTTTTATATTAATTTCATATTAATTTTTTCACAAAGAGTAAGAGGTATTTTTGATAGAACTTTTAAAAAAGAGCAGTTTTTTCTTAGAATTTTGTCAAATATGTCATTGTTTGTAAGAAAAATGGGAAAATTAAATTTTCCTGAACAGAAATTCTCTTACACAGAAAAATAGTTTGGCCTGCACGAAACCTCCAAGATTATTTCATTATCTAAGTGCCAATTAAAAAAAAAAAAAAATTCGCAGGCCAAAAATTAGGCCAAAAATTATAAATGTTTAAAGAAAAAATTGGTATTTAAAAAAAAACGTAAAAATTTAAATACTCATAATTTTGTGAACATTATTTTTTTCCTAATTTAAAATAGATTTGGTCAAGAGTAAAACGATGTTCAGTTGAAAAATATAATTTTCCCAGGAATCAAGAATAATTTCTAGATTAATTTGGGTAAGGTAGATATAAGTAGTCTTGCTGCGATTATTTAAACGTTACCCGCACTTAAAAGTAAATCAAATAAATCCAAGGATCAAGGAAGAGGGCTTTAACACTTAACGAAGCGTATTTCCTTTCAGCGGGGTTGATATCGAGTATGGAGGTTCAAATCCTTAATTTCCTTACCAACTCTTTTCGAGCTCACCTACAATCGTCATGGGAATTTACTTTTGAATTTGATATTTAAAAGGGCGTTCCATTTCAAAGACAAATGGTAACTTACTTATCTTTTAGAGTGCTATTGTACGGGAAACCCTTATACAGAGGGTATCACGTTAGTGGTTAGTCTATCGGCACACCTTGAAAAAATTTCTGAAACTGTCAATAATAATATCCCTGGCCAATAATAACTCGATTAGAGGACTTAGGAGGATAGGTTAAGTGAAGGGATTGAGTAAAAGAGTGCCAGAGGGGGAGGGATACTTGGAAGAGGGTTATAAAGGATGGGGGGGGGGTGCAACGGCTCAAGGTAGAGGGAATTTTGAGAAGGGGTGAATGGGAGAAGGCGGAAGTGCGAGATAGGGAGGCTTATTTGGAAAGGATAGTAGATTTTGAAGGTCAGAGGTTGATATGATGGAAGGTGAAGGAAATTATAAGAGAGAGAAAGTGATGGATGAGAGTGCAGGGGTGCTTATAGGAGAGGACCAGGAAGTAAAAGTGGTGACATGAAATTGGGAGGGCCTAAAGTGGAGGGTAGAAAGAGGGGGAGAGGTTGGTATTCAGGGATAGGATAAAACAGTGAAGAATGAGGTGGGAATCAGAAGGTAAAGGAGTGACAGTTGTAAGAGAAGAGGGGTAGGAATAAATGTCGCAGGAAAGAGAGGAGAAGGGTGTTAAGAGGAAGGTAGAAGGTTAAATTGGTATAAAATGTGAGGGCGTGGAATAAAATAAAGGTGAAAGTTGCGAGGGTGAGTGGGGTACATACAGGAGGCGTTCAGGGAGTAAAAAGAGTGATCCAAAATGAATCGTTGAGAGGGTCTGTAAGAAGGAAAAGGTTAAAGTGCGGGAAACCCTTATACATAGGGTATCACGTTAGTGGTTAGTCTACCGGCATACCCAGAAAAAAACTCTAGCAAAGATATATTTCAAATTAAAACTCAAAATAGTGTCAACGAAATGTTAATTAGAAACTGTCAATAACACTATCCCTGGCCAATAATAACTCGATTAGGGGACTTAGGAGGATAGGTAAATAGGTTAAGTGAAGGGAATAAGTAAAAGAGTGCCAGAGGGGGAGGGATACTTGGAAAAGGATTATAAAGGGTGGGGGGTGAAAGGGTTCAAGGTAGAGGAAATTTTGAGAAGGGGTGAATAGGAGAAGACGGAAGTGGGTGATAGGGAGGCTAATTTGGACAAGGGTTATAAAGGGTGGGGGGTGAAAGGGTTCAAGGTAGAGAAAATTTTGAGAAGGGGTGAATGGGAGAAGGCGGAAGTGGAAGATAGGGTGGCTAATTTGGGAAAGGGTTATAAAGGGTGGGGGGTAAAATGGTTCAAGGTAGAGGAAATTTTGAGAAGGGGTGAATGGGAAAAGGCGGAAGTGCGGGATAGGGAGGCTTATTTGGAAAGGATAGTAAATTATGAAGGTCAGAGGTTGATATGGTGAAAGGTGAAGGAAATTGTAAAAAAGAGAAAGTGATGGATGAAAGGGGTGTATATAGGAGAGGACTTTCTTTGGTGGAATGAAATGGGGAGGGCCTAAAGTGGAGAGTAGAAAGAGGGGGAGAGATTGGTATTCAGGGTTAGGATAAAACAGTGAAGAATGAGGTGGGAATGAGAGGGTAAAGGAGTGACAGTTGTAAGAGAAGAGGGGTATGAATAAATGTCGGAGGAAAGAGTGGAGAAGGGTGTGAAGAGGAAGGTAGAAGGTTGAATTGGTATAAAATGTGAGGGTGTGAGATAAAATAAAGGTGAAAGTTGCAAGGGTGAGTGGGGTATATATAGGAGGCGCTCAGGGAGTAAAAAGAGTGATCCAAAATGAATCGTTGAGAGGGTCTGTAAGAAGGAAAAGGTTAAAGTACGGGAAACCCTTATACATAGGGTATCACGTTAGTGGTTAGTCTACCGGCATACCCAGAAAAAAACTCTAGCAAAGATCTATTTCAAATTGAAACTCAAAATAGTGCCAACGAAATGTTTTAGAAACTGTCAATAACAATATCCCTGGCCAATAATAACTCGATTAGGGGACTTAGGAGGATAGGTAAATAGGTTAAGTAAAGGGATTAAGTAAAAGAGTGACAGAGGGGGAGGGATACTTGGAAAAGGATTATAAAGGGTGGGGGTGAAAGGGTTCAAGGTAGAGGGAATTTTGAGGAGGGGTAAATAGGAGAAGACGGGAGGCTAATTTGGGAAAGGGTTATAAAGGGTGGAGGGTAAAAGCGTTCAAGGTAGAGGAAATTTTGAGAACAGGTGAATGGAAGAAGGCGCAAGTGCGAGATAGGGAGGCTTATTTGGAAAGGATAGTAGATTATGAAGGTCAGAGGTTGATATGGTGAAAGGTGAAGGAAATTGTAAGAAAGAGAAAGTGATGGATGAGAGGGGCGCATATAGGAGAGGACCAGAAAGTAAAAGTGGTGAAATGAAATGGGGAGGGCCTAAAGTGGAGGGTAGAAAGAGTGGGAGAGATTGGTATTCAGGGTTAGGATAAAACCGTGAAGAATGAGGTGGGAATGAGAGGGTAAAGGAGTGACAGTTGTAAGAGGAGAGGGGTAGGAATAAATGTCGGAGGAAGGAGATGAGAAGGGTGTAAAGAGGAAGGTAGAAGGTTAAATTGGTATACAGTGTCAAGAAGTAGAATAAAATAAAGGTGAAAGTCGCGAGGGTGAGAGGGGTATATATAGGAGGCGCTCATGGAGTAAAAAGAGTGATACAAAATGAATAGTTGAGAGCATCTGTAAGATGGAAAAGGTTAAAGCTGAAGAGTGTATAGAGAAAAAATAATATAGTGGTTAAGCGAAATGGGGAGGGGCCGAAATGGGGGTAGGAAGAGGGGGGCTAATTGGGAAAGGGTTATGGTTTGTAAGGCTCAGAAGGGTTAGAGCTGGAGTGTTTTAAGGTTGAGAATGGGAGGGGGAAGAGAGATTGGTATCAGGGTGAGGATAAAGCAGTAAAAAATGAGGTGCGAATGGTCGAGTTGGGAGTAAAAGTGCTAGGAGAAGAGGGGGAGGACTAAATGTCGGAGGAATGAGAGATTGGCGGAAATTGAAGGGTGTGCAAATGTAGGTGGAGGGTTAAATTGGTATGAAGGATGAGGTTGTGGAATAAAGCTTAAAAAACAAAACGTAAAAGGAGTGGTATAAAATGGGTGAGTGAGAGGAGTTCTAAAAAGGAAAGTTTAAAGCTGATGGGTAGAATCTATGGAGAGATGATGATATAGATGGAGGGTAAGAGGAAAATATGAGTAAGAAAGATTAGAAGAGGTGTAAAAGAAGGATGAGTAGATAGTGTGAAGGGGTGTGGTATTGAGGTATAGCAGAAGAGTAGATAAGGTAGAGAGAGTATACAGTCAAAAACTTAAAATCTTGCAAAATTTAAGGACGTAAACAATTTTTATCTTCCTTATTCTTGGTAGGGTAAAAAGCACAATTATAAAAATTTCCGCAGAGGAAATTGACCTAAAGCTAAAAAGCTCAAGGTATCGTAGTGTGTAGGTGCTAGGGTGAAAGTTCATTAAAACCAATTTAGGGTTTAGACTTTTCATTTTTATCGACGAGACCAAATAGCTTGAAGCTTTTGCGGTACCACATAAAGCGCACCGAATTTATAGGTATGACGTGGTCGTGGCTCCGTTTAATTAGAAACTTGAGCAAATGTTCTCCTCTGTGAATGCAGTTTTACCAAGAATGTTAATAAAGTCCGATTTCGTCACGAACTTGCGAAATTACCCGCGACGGATGCAAAAATGTCGGAAAATTCGTTGGTGCTCTCGAGAGTAGTTTTTGTGCAGATTTAATTGAAATTGGGAAATCTGGGCTTCAATTGGTCGGTGCTCTTCTCTTCTGTTAATTCGCATTTTGTTATCTTCATTTTCAAGAATTAGTAATTGAATAAAATAAATTAATAAATAATAACATAATAAAATTATGCCTAAAAATCAAGTTCTCGAGAAATGAATTTCATTCACGCTAGTAATAGTGATAGATTCACTAGTTCTGTCCAGAAAGTATCCGACCTTGTACTCTAACTTTGTAACTAGTTATGCTATTGTTATAAACAGGTATTTACAATTTTTCTTAAATATTGTTTACTAAGTGACATGAACACATTAAAAAAAATTTATCATTATATTTATTCAAAAACGTGGCCATTAATGTTTGGAAACCATCGTTATGATTCGGAAAGTGCATGCTGATGAGTTTATGAGTGATACTCAAATTAAACAGTAATTTAGGCGAGTTAAAAGTGGTCGCAGTTCGGTAGAAAGTGACCCTCGCTCTGGCATGCCCGCAACGGCCAAAACACCTCAAAATCTGAAACGAGCGCTAGTGTTAATTAATAGAAATCGTCCTTAATCAGTGAGGGAGATAGAGGAAAATTTCGGGATTCCAAAAACTATTGTTTCGGAAATTTTGAGATAAGAAAATGGCCTGATTTGTGGAAAATTGGTGATTGGGTCCTTCACCTCGACAACGCACCTGCTCTTTCACCGCAGCGAATTCAGCAATTTCTGGTGAAGCACATCCTTACACAACTTCGGTAGCCCCTATACCATCCTGACCTGGCTCCCAGTTATTTTGGGCAGTTTTCCAAATTGAAGTATCCTCTAAAAGGAAAACGATTTCGAAACGTAGAGGAAATAAAACAGAATGCGACAAAGCAGCTGTTACTTATTCCGAAAGGTGACTTAAAGGCATGCTTCCGAAAGTGGGAGGATCGTTGCAAGAAAGTTGCGGCTTCCAAAGGAAGGTACCTTAAAGAGGATATCGTCGCCATTGACCATAATTAACTCTTGCTTCCGGTATACCACAAGGGTAGATACTTTCCGGACAGACCTTTTATTTGAAATATTACAAGTACTAAAAAGCTCTTCTTCATTTGGAAATATTGAAATAGGAGAATATTTTCTGAAATCTCGTGACACATTGATTTCTCAACTGTCTGTGTAACTGTATGAGAGTTTCGTGAAGAGTTCCTAAATCCTGGACATAAGTAAAGCTTCCTGGATTCTTCTTTATCCTGTGGTAGCGACAGTAGTCTCCGAGGGGAGCGAACAACGAACAACTGAATCCGGAAGCGGATCTTACAATAGAGGCGACGACTTGGCATAGCGCGAGTTTCTCGCTTACATACACACGAACACATTTCTACGGAAGCAGACCGAATCCGAGATTTCCATATTTATATACGGGGTGGATTAGCCGTGCCATGCCGGCCCGCTTGAAGTTCGGGCGAGGAATTGAAAACGTGGCTGGCTCTTCTGGTCCTGGGGGGTCTAGGGTGGCTGATAGGCAGGGGACCAAGGAAGAAGGCAGGACGATACAGAAATCCGCTAGAACTCCGACAACTGCAATTCGCTCAAATTGAGCGGCCCAATTTGCTAGGATTGTGATGCTAAGCGAGGACCCGCGAGATACGAAAGAACATGCCAGGCGCCTCTCTCTCGAATCTTCCTTGCCTTTACTGGTTTCCCTTCCTGATTTGCTTCAAAGTTTAAGCAACCTTCCCCCTAAATTTGAATCTCCGTCAAATTTATACGCTCGAGAAGATTAGGCAGTCGTGCCCAAATTCTAGAAAATTACTATGGAGTACAGTAGTAAATACAAGACAAGGCAAGACAAATTATTTTTATGATAGACTCACATTTTGATGAAAGACATGAGATGTTGAATAAATTAGTTGTTACCTAAATTAACATTTTTTTATTTTAACGAACACAAGCACATAGAACCAGGGTGGCCGTAGGTCAGGGAAAATCTGGAAATCAGAGAAAAGGGGTGCAGTTCCGAATATGTGAACCCTCAGTAAATACAAAGAATTTTGAAAAATGTTTCAAACAAAAGTTCTAGCTGGGATAAAAATACATCTTTCTTGTATCATATACTTTTTGCCTCAAACCATTATTTTTCGAGAAAAAGAGGATTGCGTTAGCAAAACAATAAAAACAAGAAAACACTTACAGATATGCGTTCGGTCACGCTTGTCCCCTTTTCCAGGTTTAAGTGGGGGGGGGGGCTACGCATTTGCTGACTGGTTACGGAAATGTGTTCAGTCACGCTCGTCCCCCTTTCCAGGTTTAAGTTGGGGGGGGGGGGCAACCCCATTTACTGACTGGTTACGGAAATGTGTTCAGTCATGCTCGTCCCATTTCCCCTTTCCCTTTTCCAGTATACTGACAAGCGTGACCGAGCGCATATCTGTTTTCTTTTTTTTATTGTTTTTCCAACGCAATCTTCTTTTTCTCGAAAAATAATGGTTTCAGGCGAAAAGTGCATGGTACAAAAAAGATGTATTTTTATACTAGCTTCAACTTTTGTTTAAAATATTTTTCAAAATTCTTCGTATTCACTGAGATAAAGAAAAAAATCATAATTTGTGTGGGTTTTTTTGTGGTTTTTACCATGAAGACGTCCTTGTCGCCAATTTTTACTATGATTGTCGTAATCAGCGCATCAAAATACGTGAGTCAGGGAAAAGTGAGAGATTTTAATAATAATCTCACAAAATTCAGGGGATTTTGCATTGAAAATTAATTTTTTTTAAATTCAACTGTCTTCTGAAAATTCAATTATTTGGTTAAAAATGCAACTGTTTCTAGTTGAAGTTTATTCTTTTTTGTTTGCAAATTCGACTATTAGGTTGAAAATTCATCTTTTTAGGTTGAAAATTTAACAACTGGGTTAAAAATTCAACGATTTTGTTGAAAATTCATCTGTTTTGTTGAGAGTGCAACTGTTTGGTTAAAAATTAATTTTATTTGTTAAAATTAAACTTGTGATGAAAATTTGTCCTTTTGGATTGAAAATTCATCTTCTATGTTAAAAAAGGCATTAAAACGTCAAGATACCCTAATTTTGTTTAAAAAATTTAATCTTTGCAATATATAATCTTTGTTGTTTTAAATACTGATAACTAAAATGGTTTAAAAATTACGAATCTTCTTTGAAATCTAATGATTGTTTAATAAAAAATTCCAATTTCGGTCAAAAAACGCTAACACGAACCAAAATTTGTTCACACTTGTTAATTTTGCTATTGTAAACATAAATCATTGCATTTTGTTCGGATGATTTTTGTTTAAAAATGCAGATTTCCGGTAAAAGACACCAACGTAAGCATTCTTTATTACTTAGCGAACTTCACAATGAATCTACAATTAAAAATTATGAAGTTTTTGAAAACTTTTTTAAAATTCGAAATTTGGTTAAAACATTCTAATTTACAATGAACAATGCTAGACTACTTCCGAAAATCAAAATTTTTCTAAATTAAGAAAAATTGAATCAGAAAAACAGTTTTCTGAAAATAATATTGAGATTCATTCCATAAATGATTTCAACATTAAAGTATTTAAGAAATAATTTATTTTAAAGTAAATATCAAACGCTACATTTTTTTGAAAAAACTGCCAAAAATCTGAGTGATTTATTTAAGTAAAATGGGTACAATCTGTCCCTTTCGAATTAAAAAAATCAATTAAAATTAATTATTAAAATAAAATGAGCATTTTAATTTCAAAAACCGGCTTGGCCGACCCCTGAATATTTTTTTTTTAATCCTGCCGAAACTCAGGAGTCATTTTGACACTAAAAGAAACACTTTTCAGGGGTACCGTTTGAGAAAAAAAACATTGTTCAAAACCATATAAGACCAGAATTATATTATCCTTAAAAATAATTTTTTCAAAAGACACGAAAAAATTGAATAAAGTATGTCGCAATTATTCTGATTATGAAACTTCCGATCCTTTCGCTTTTATTCCCATAGAAGAGACTAATTTTTATTCGAGCTGGGTACTTATGGCCTATAAAAATCGTTTTTCGATCATGAAAGTTCAAATTACTGCAGCTAACGTAATAGATGGAAGCTGTAATTTTTTATCCTCTTCACGCCCTGATTATCTCCGTTGGTCCGAAACTTTCACTGAAATTACTCATGCGCTATGCATAAGCGTTGATAATTATCATTCTTTTTATCGAAACTCATGAAACTATTAGGGGGAACGAAATATTTTGAAAAGAATTTTCAGACAATTTCAGTGGAACGTAATGCAAATAACTTCAGATAATTTAATCAGAATTCATTCCCGCAGATTGAAAATTCTATATTATGGGGACCCTATAGTTAAAATTACTATATATATATATATATATATATTAATCTCCAAATTAAAACTTCCACTATTTTTGATTTGAAATATTAAATTTTCATCATACTAGATCGACATAACAATCAGTTTTATCTGGCCAATGTGAACAATTATAAGAATTTCCAAACAAATAAGTCAACGGCTGTTTTACTGTTCACATAATTGAAGAATTCCCAATTGAAAATATATAAAATTGAATAAATTTCAATTTTAAATCTTCAAAATTGAACCATTTGAAAAAACAATAAAAATTGCATCATTTTCTGTTACACATATTGAATATTAATAATGCAGTTCTATATTTTCCATGTTCAATAATGTTATATTCGAACTCTTCAAAATTGTAGAACTTTGAATTATAAATCGTTAAACTTGAAAAGCTTTTAATTTTTAAAATTACTAATTGGAAATTATGCAAGTTTTAGGTTTCACAATTGAAAATTCTATAATTTTGATGCTTTACATTCGAGATTGCTACAATTTGGAGAATTTTGAATTGAACACTTGACTTTTAATTTACAAAAAATTTATTTTTTCAAAATTCTAAAACTTTGAATAGTAAATCTTTAAAATTAAATAGTTTTTAAGTTTGGAAATATAAAAATACGAATTTTGTAAGTTTTAGAATGAAAATTCTGTAATTTTTATACTTTACATTCGAAATTTCATTAATTTGAAAAAATTGTAGAACTTTGAATCATAAATCAACATTAAAAAATTATACTAGTTTTTGGTTTGACTGTTTAAAAGTCTGTAATTGTGTTGCTTTAAAATTGAAATTTCTATAATTTGGATGATTTTTAATTAAAAAGTTGACTTTTAATTTCCAAAATCATGAAAATTAAATTTTTTTATTAATGTATGCAACTATGCACCTTTAAAATTCGAGAATTTTCAATTTAACTCTTCAAAATTCTAAAACTTTGAATAGTAAATTTTTAAAATTAAATAGTTTTTAAGTTTGGCAACATAAAATTACGAATTTATGTGAGTTTTAGAACAAAAATTCTCTAATTTTTATACTTTACATTCGAAATTTCATTAATTTGAAAAAATTGTAGAACTTTGAATTATAAACCGTAAATTCGAAAAGTTTTTAGTTCTTAAAATTAACAATAAAAAATTATGCAAGTTTTACAATTGAAAATTCTGTAATTTTAGTGCTTTACATTCGAAATTTTTCCAATTTGAAGGATTTTGAATTGAAAACTTGAGTTTTTATTTCCAAAATCATCCAAATTTAGAAATTTTTATTAATTTATGCGCCTGTAAAATTTAATCCATTAAAATTGTAAAGCTTTGAATTGTAAATCTTTTAAAATAAACAGCTTGCAATTTTGAAAATTTACAATTACAAATTTTGAAGGTTTTGAGGTTTAAAATAAAAATTTTTTAATTTGAATCTTTACATTCGATATTTTTTAAATTCGGCAGATTTAGAATGGAAAATGTAATTTTTGATTTCCAAAATCATCAAAATTATCAAGATTTAAGAATTTTTATTTGCACATATTTGAAATTAAAGAGTTTTAATCGTAAATCTTCAAGATTATTGCATATTACATTGTAAATCGTGAATAATGAATAATTTTCAATTTTAAATCTTCAAAATTGAACCATTCCCAAAAAATTGTTTTAAATGGCATACCTTGAAAATATAAATCTCAGAAATTGAATAATTTTTAATTCTATATCTTCAAATTTTAAATCTTTAAAATTGAATAGTTTTCAATTTTCAAAATTTGAAATTTATGTAATATTAATGCTTCACATTCAAAAATTTTCAATTTAGAGGATCTAAAATTGAAACCTCGACTTTTGATTTCCAAAATCATGGATCATCCAAATTTAAGAATTTTTATTTATACATCTCTAAAATTGTATAGTTCTCAATTGTAACTCTTCAAAATTGTGTGAACTTGAATTGTAAATCGTCAAAATTGAAAAAATTTGATTATGACAATTTACACTTAAAAATTATGCAATTTTTAAGTTTAAAAATTCTCTAATTTTGATGCTTCGCATTCGAAATTTCTTTAATTTGGAAGATTCAAAAATTGAAGAATTCAATTCTGATTTCAAAATCATAAAAAGTTACGATTTTTTATATATACATCTTTAAAATTGGAGAGTTTTTATGGTAAATCTTCAAGTTTGTTGAATTTAAAATTGTGAAAAATCTTCAAAATTAAACTATAACAAAAAACGGCTGCAAATAACATACCTTTAGAATAAAAATCTTAGAGATTGAATTGTTTGCGTAGTCCTATATTTTCAAAATTAAAGAATTAAAATTGAAGAGTTTTTAATTTGGACAATTTTAAATTACAAATTTTTCAAGCTTTGAGTTTTAAAATAAAAGTTCTGTAAGTTTTATCCTTTTCATTTAAAATTTCTTCAATTTGGAAAATTTAGTATTTGAAACTTGATTTTCAAAATAATCAAGATTTTAAAAAGTTTTATTCAAGTATTTAAAATTGAAGAGTTTTTAATTGTAAATCTTCAAGATTGTTGAATTTTAAATTGTAAATCGTGAATATTAAAGAATTTTCAATTGTAAATCTTAAAAATTGAATTATTCCAAAGAAGCTATTCTAAACTCCGTACATTTATATATTTTCAAAATGAAATATTTTCAATTGTAACTCTTAAAAATTGCAGAAAATTGCAAAAGTGCTTCAAATTCGAAATTTCTCCAATTTGGAGGATTTAGAATTTAAAACTTGACTTTTGATTTCCAAAATCATCAAAGTCATCCAAATTTAGGAATTTTTATTTACATATCTTTAAAATTGAACTGTTTTCAATTGTAACTCTTCAAAATTGTAGATTCTTGAATTATAAATCGCTGAAATTAAAGAATTTTTTATTTTGGCATTTTACAATTAAAAATTATGCAAATTTTAAGTTTCACAATAAAGAATTCTGTACATTTAAATGCTTTACATTAGAAATTTCTTTAATTTGGTAGACTTAGAATCGAAAACTTGACTTTTTATTTCCAAAATCATAAAAATTTAAGAATTTTTATGTAAACATCTTTATAATTAAGGAGTTTTTAATTGTAAATCTTCAAAATTGAAGAATTGTAAATATCAAATCGTGAAAATTGAAGGATTTTCAATTTTAATTCTTCAAAATTGAACTATTCCAAAAAAATGTTATAAATGAATAATATTTTGAATAAAAATGTTGAAAATTGTATAATTTCTAATTCTATGTTTTTAAATTCAAAAATTTTTAATTGTGACTCTTCAAAATTGCAGAACTTTAAATTGTAAATCTTTAAAATTGAAGAATTTTTATTTTTGACAATTTACCAAACAAAATTTCGGTAATTTTGCTGATGTACCTTCAAAAATTTTAATTTATACATTTTCAAAATTCGAAATTGAACTATTAAAAAAAACATTTGAAACTAAATTTTAAATTATGCATATTAAAAATTGAAGGATCTTCAATTGAAAATCTTCAATATAGACTATTTCAAAAATATGTTGAGAGTTTTATGATTTTAAACTATAAACATTCAAAACTTAAACTCAAAATTTAAACTATCATTGTTTATATCAATAATAACTGTATTGCTTAAAAAAATTGTTAATGAACCGCACCTAAATAGAATTGTAGAGAATCCTGCAAAGAATGAAATAAATAGTTCAGGTTACAATTGTTTATTTAACAGTAGTTATTTAGAGTTTTGATTTTTGATTTCTCTTTAGGAAAAAGTTACAATTCTTATTTAAGCCTAATTATCAAGGCCTAGGCCTTATTAATTCTTATTCAAGCCTAATTATCAAGGCCTAGGCCTTGATAATTAGGCTTAAATAAGAATTGTAACTTTTCCCTAAAGAGAAATCAAAAATCAAAACT
>CAKNYM010050415.1:19901-34065 GCA_932195095.1 Andricus curvator
CTTATTCAAGCCTAATTATCAAGGCCTAGGCCTTGATAATTAGGCTTAAATAAGAATTGTAACTTTTCCCTAAAGAGAAAGGAAAAATCAAAACTCTAAATAACTACTGTTAAATAAACAATTTTCAACTAAACTATTTTTTCTGAAGTACGCTTAGAAGCCTCCGTCAAGATTTGCAGAAGGTGATAATAAATCGATTTTTGTCGATTTTATCAATCATTTTTAAGATAGATGTCTTGTGAGTTTGATTTTTTCATTAATAATTAAAATTCAGATTCTCTAATCTCTTGCAATTCAAGCAGTTTCGCAAATTCTCTGGTAATTTAATAGGAGGCAAAGCTTGCAAACCCTGGCTTTGTCTTGTCAAATGTGTGGACAAGAAATCGATGATCAGCTTCAATAACAGGTTCGTATTATCTTGGCGGGATCCCTAGTTTAAAGGAAATTAACCGTCAACAGCTATATCAACTAACAAAGGGAAACGAACTTTGAATTTCAAAATTCCACTCAACTCCCTTCACCAATCAAATTTGATTAAACAAAGCACACATGATGCTCAAGAAATCAAAGAACAGCCCATTCCAATATTGTCTCCGTTCTCACTTTGGACCTCTATAATGTCTCGGTGCACTTTGAATAATACAAGAGACTCAACGGGACTTTCAATTTCCATTCAGGACTTAAAATATCCTTTGAAGTATGTCTGGCCAGAATTTATTATTCATATGGTCTGATGGACAAAGAATCTCCTTTTCATCTCAAGCGAAAAAAATCGTTGCTCATTCCATTTATACCCTTTTTACAGAGTAATACAAGAATCTTACTTTTAAGAATAACCGATTTTAATTTTTACCTTAAATTAGGTAAATTAATTGATTTTAACCATAAATTGCTCTTAAATATTCTGTCTTCATCTGAAATATGTAGTTATACACAGTGGTGTAATCGAGGCCTGGCGGGGCCTGGTGCCGCCACGGTACTTTTTTTGAAGGCCTGGCGGCGCCAAGCCACTTTCTTTTTACACGGACAATTTTTCCAGTTGTGGGCAATTCATAAACTATGTCACCAATTTTGGTCTTTGTTGGCCTCCCTCCTTCCCCGAGAGTAATAATCAATTAAATTTTATTTTTTTTTTACAATAGTTCGCTAAAAACGGATTTTACGTTTATAAATTCTTTTAAATAAAATTAATGTAGATAAACTATTGAATTCAATACAAAAAACTTTAGATTCTTGAGATTTTAAGCCAAAATATATTGCATTTCAACAAAGTACTTGCATTTTCAACCAAAAAAGATCTTCTAACCAAAGAAATGAATTTTCAATAAAAAAAGACGAATTTAAAAATAAAATTCATTTTCAACCAAACAGTTGTATTAACAATCGAATAGATGAACTTTACAGTAAAAGAGATGATTTTTTATGTATGTATTTTAAATTCATGTATTTTTTTGAAAATTTCTTTTTCGGTTTGGAAAATAATTTTTTAAATTTAAAATTCAACTATTTGATTGAACATTAACTGTTTGGTTGAAACTTGATATTTTCGAGTTTAAAATTCAACTTTTTCGTGTAGAAAATTCGACTTTTTATTCTGAAAATTTAACAATTTGATAGAAAATTCAACTGTTCTACACAAGATTCGTTTTTTTATTGGACATTAATTTTTTCAAATGAAAATTGAACTATTCGATTTTTTGTGAAAAATTTATTTGTTAGTTAAGAAATTCAACAACTATTTGATTGAAAATTTATGTAGTTTCTTGAAAATTCGTTTTTTAGGAATACATTTTTTTTTTTGAAAATTCAACTATTTGGCTAAAAATTGATGTATTTTGTAAAAAATTAATTTTTTGAAGTAAAAACTGATGTTTTCACTTTAAAATTTAACTATTTCATTGAAAATTAACTTCTTTGTCAAGACTTCATATTTTCGGGTTGAAAATTGAACTGTTTTCAATGGAAAATTCGTCTTTTTGTCTTGAAAATTCAACTGTTCTGTAGAAGATTCTTTTTTTATTTATTCAAAATTAATTTTGTAAAATGAAAATTTAACTACTCCATTTTTTGTTGAAAATTCTCCTTTTTAGTTTAAATTTCAACTATTTGATTAAAAATGTAAGTTTGTTCAAAATTCGTCTATTTTGATAAAAAATTAATTTTCTTGGCTGAAAATTCAACTATTCGGTAAATGTATGTATTTTGTTAAAAATTCGTCTTGTTTGGTAAAAAACTAATCCTCATGGTTGAAAATTCAACTCATTGGTTAAAAATGTACGTAATTTGTTAAAAATTCGTATTTTCTAGGAGAAAATTAATTTTCTTGATTGAAAATTTATTATCATTTCGGTAGAAAATGTAATTATTTTATTCAAAATTCTACTGTTCAGCAGAACGCTCATCTTTTAGCTTAAAAATTCCACTATTTCGTAAAAAATTTATGTAGTTTATTGACAATTCGTCTTTTATAGTATAAAATTAATCTGTCCTGTTGAAAATTCTTTCTTTTTCAGTTGAAAATTCTTCAGTTTGGAAGACATTTTTCCTCTTTATTGACTGAAAAATCTTTCTTTGTTTAGGATTCAATTATTTGGTTTGTCAATTTGTACTTTTCGGTTCAATTAAACTGTCCTTGATTTGAAATATATGATATGAATGTGAAAGTTCTACCAACAGAGATAAACTTTCAAATGAAAAAGACAAATTTTCAACAAGAGTTGAATTTTCAACCAAGAAAGATTTTCTAGACAAGAAAGAAAAAAACTTTATCCAAAATATTGAATTTTCAAGCCAGAAAGCCGAGCTTTGTACAAAACAGTTAATTTTCAACCAAATAGACGAATTTTCAACTAAAATTATGAATCTTTATACAAAAAAAATAATTTTTAGAAAGTAGTTCAACTTTTAACGAAGGAGTTGATTTTTCAAACTAAGAAGATTAATTAAAAAAAATGTAGTAGTAGATATTTCAACAAAAAAATATTTTAATGTTAAATCAGAAACAGCTGAATTTAACCAAAAAAGACGAATTTTCAACAAAATACTTGAATTCTCAACTAAAACAAATTATGTTTCAACCAAACAGTTGCATTTATAACAAAAAATGGATTTTCTACCAAAAAATATGAATTTTCAATCAAATAGTTGAATTTTCATCTAACAAAGATAAATTTTTCAAAAAAATGTAATAGTTAAATTTTCAGTAAAAAAAATCATTGTCAGCCAAAAAATAAAACGAATTTTCAACGAGATAATTAAATTTTGAACTAAAGTAATTAATTTTTAACTAAAATTATGAATCTTGAACTATAAAAATGAGTTTTTCAACAAAGCAGTTCAACTTTCGACTAAATAGTTAAGTTTTCTGCCAACTTGTGGACCTTGCTACGAAATTATTGAATTGTCTACCATATTGTTAAATTTTCGAGCCCAAAATAAGAATTTACTACATAACAGTTGAATTTTTAACCCGCAAATGTGAATTTTTAACGATAAAATTAATTTTCAACTAAAACAGATTATTTTTGACCAGACAGTTACATTTTTAACCAAAATAGATTAAATTTCTACAAAAAGAGAAAAATTTTCAAATCAAAAAGACGAATGTTCCACAAAATAGTTGAATTTTCAACCACAGAAAAAATTTTAGTCAAGAAGGCAACAAATTTCCACAAATTGTAGAATTTTCAAGTCTAAAAAACTGTTATTAACCCATTTGATTTTCTAAAACTAATTTTTTAAAGCTTCCACGTTTTTTTAATCAACAGAGTTCATATTTTATATGTAATTTCGTTTCCTAAGTTTATAAAATCTTAGCAAGATTTGGAGAGAGAGGGAGGGGTCAGCAAATCTCACGATATTTTACATGGGTGGAGAGGGGGTTACAAATTTCAGAAAAACACCTTACGTAATTTGTGGATGACCCCTTATTTGTTTGTTTATTCATTTATTATTTCGTGAATTTATGATTATTTGTGGATCTCGGGACAGTGATGATACGTGGGTTAGCGTTTGCACATGATAAGGTTGTTACGGCAGAGTCAACAATAAAACATATCAATGTTTCACCAAAAATGAAATAGTTAAATTTTCAGTTCAAAAATAATTATTTACCTGAAAAACAATGATTTTTCAATAAAATAGTCAAATTTTCAAACAAAGTGATGAATTTTCAATTAAAATGAAGAATCTTCAAACAAAATATTGACTTTTTAACAATACTGTGGAATTTTCTACAAAGTAGATTAATTTTTATCCAAAAGAGACGAATTCTCAACAAAAAATGTAATGTATGATTGATATTTTAGCCCAATAAAATTTTAATTTTAAATAAAAACTCAGTTGAAGACAACCAAAAAGACGAATTTTCAGCAAAACCTTTTAACTTTTCAAACAAAAAGGATACTTTCAAGAAAATTGTTTTGTTTTTTTCGAAAAAAAATTTTTTTAATTGTCAACCAAATCCTTGAATTTTCTAACAAACTAGTTGCATTTTTAACCCAAAAAGACGAAGTTTTAGCAAAACCGAGAAGATTAGTTTTCTACAAAGTAGATTAATTTTTAACCAAATAATTGAATTTTTAACCAAAAATATAAATTTTCAACCGAGAAGATTAATTTTCTACCAAAAAAGACGAATTTAAAAATAATACAAAGAAACCCCATAGGTGAAAAAATGGGTTTTTTCAATGAACATTGTTTCTGGCACATAAAAAAACACTTTATACTGATAATTAGATGTTCACATAAATTGTTTAAACAATTTATTATTGTTTTTAGCAATTCTCTCATAGAATGTAGTTAGAAAGACGCGGTTTTTTCACAAATTTTCCATTTGTTGTCCAATTTTCAATTAGAGGGAAATGATAGTTCATCAATGTTAACAATAGTGATTGTTTAAACAATTTATTATAATTATTAATAATATTATATTTGAATAATGCAAAAAAGATGCGGATTTTTTTTAAATTTCTGGCTTTTTGTCCAATTTTGATCTGTAGTGAAGTAATAATAAATTCAAGTTTACAAAATAATTGTTTAAACAATTTATTACAATTATTAATAATATTATATTTGAATAATGCTGAAAAGATGCGGTTTTTTTTTAATTTCTGGTTTTTTGTCCACTTTTCATTTGGAGTGAATTAATAATGAATTTAAGTTAACAAAATAATTGTTTAAATAATTTATTATAATTATTAATAATATTATAATTGAATAATGCTAGAAAGATGCGTTTTTTTTTAATTTCCGGCTTTTTGTTTAATTTTCATTTGGAGTGAAGTAATAATAAATTCAAGTTAACAAAATAATTGTTTAAACAATTTATTATCATTCCTGATCATATTCTCTTTACTTAATCGGTAGAATATTGCGGTTTTTTTTTGAAATTTTCAACTGTTTGTTTATTTTTTATTAGGCGTGACTTGATAATTAATTAGATTTAGCAAAAATAATTGTTTAAATAAATTATTATTGTTTATGACTCTCTTCATCTATGTTGATTGCGCCTGATAGTTGCGGTTTTTGGCAATTTTTACCTTTCTGTCCTTTTTTCACTTAGTGAGGTAATAATTAATTAAAGTTAACAGAAAAGTTGTTTAAACAATTTAATATTGTTTATAACTATCTTTTCTCAGATAAGTGCTAGAAAGTGGCGGTTTTATTCTAAAATCTTTCACTTTGCGTCGCCTTTTTAGTTATGATCAAGTAAGAAGTCAACCACAACAAAAGTGATTTTTCGAAAGGTATTGTTGTTTTATGTGAATTATTTTTGCTCTTTTCCAAATGTTAAAAAAAATTAATTTAAAGAAAAAAAAACTATTTTACATAAAAGGCAAATACAAAGAATAGTATACTTAGGAATAGGTGGAAGGACTAGGTCTTTAAATGACTTGTAAAATTTTTTTTTTGTGATTACAACAAGAAGTTTATTGCAAAGCGTAAAAGAAAAACTTGGAATTGCAAATCTCTAATGTTTATATATTAATTGTTAGTAATTAAGCAGGCGAAGCAAAGTGAAAGATTTTAGAAAAAAACCGCCACTTTCTAGCACTTATCTAAGAGAAGATAGTTATAAACAATATTAAATTGTTTAAACAACTTTTCTGTTAACTTTAATTATTACCTCACTAAGTGAAAAAAGGACAGAAAGGTAAAAATTGCCGTAAAACCGCAACTATCAGGCGCAATCGATATAGATGAAGATAGTCATAAACAATAATAATTTGTTTAAACAATTATTTTTGCTAAATCTAATTAATTATCAAGTTACGCCTAATAAAAAATAAACAAACAGTTGAAAATTTCAGAAAAAACCGCAACATTCTACCGATTAAGCAAAGAGAATATTATCAACAATGATAATAAATTGTTTGAACAATTATTTTGTTAACTTGAATTCATTATTACTTCACTCCAAATGAAAATTAAACAAAAAGCCAGAAATTAAAAAAAAAACGCATCTTTCTAGCATTATTCAATTATAATATTATTAATAAGTATAATAAATTGTTTAAACAATTATTTTGTTAACTTGAATCCATTATTACTTCACTCCGAATGAAAAGTGGACAAAAAACCAGAAATTTAAAAAAACCGCATCTTTTCAGCATTATTCAAATATAATATTATTAATAATTATAATAAATTGTTTAAACAATTATTTTGTTAACTTGAATTTATTATTACTCCACTACAGATGAAAATTGGACAAAAAGCCAGAAATTAAAAAAAATCTGCATCTTTCTAGAATTATTCAAATATAATATTATAAATAATTATGATAAATTGTTTAAACAATCACTATTGTTAACATTGATAAACTATCACTTCCCTCTAATTGAAAATTGGACAACAAATGGAAAATTTGTGAAAAAACCGCGTCTTTCTAACTACATTCTATGAGAAAATTGCTAAAAACAATAATAAATTGTTTAAACAATTTATGAAAATATCTAATTTTCAGTATAAAGTAATATTTTATGTATTAGAAACAATTCGCATTAAAAAAAACCGCAAAAAAAAATCATAATTAGCGCCAAAAGCTCGCAAAACCCATTTTTTCACTTATGGGGTTTCTTTGGGACCCTATAAAACAGACTTATGACTTATATGACTTATATATATTTGAAAAGTGATATTTTATTCGTATTCTATGGCTAATTGTGAAGAGAAGTGTTGAGTTTCAACTCGATTGAGATCATATTGAGGATTCTGAATAAGATTTACAAAAACGTCTTTTTTTCTTATGGGAAATACATGTTAAACTTCATGGGGCTTGCGCCACCCCTAAATATCATTTTTTTTTCGAAACAAAAAAAATGGATTTATTTTTGGGTGGATTCGAACAAATCTGGGGGGTGTCCCGATAAAAATAAAAAATAAAAATTTCCAATGCATTTTTGGACCACCCTATTACACATACATCATCAGAGATCTCGAGTCGTGACACGTAATAAAGTGATTTCTCGAATTCTCTCAGTACTATTACTATTCTCTTTCGACTAATGTTCATTCGCGATTCCAGCGGTGATTCTGTACAGTCGTTACCGCAGTGGCGGGTAACGGATAAATCCATTATCGATGGTCCCACGCCGACGCGTGGGACCTTCTTGCTAAGGTTGACAGGTACACAACATTACCATCTCGTATGCATTAACGCGTAGTAATACGATCGCTGTGTCAGCCACCTGGCAAAAATCTACCAACTCGTTGGAAAATGTGGTTGCAAATATCAGTTCTCAATTCGTTTCTCAGACTTCTCAGACAATTGAGACTCCAGGTGACATAATCATCAACTCTTATTCCATGGTCTGTTTCTTCCTTTCACAATAAACATTCGCGGCTCAAGAAACAAAGAAACCGTTATTATAAAAAAGACTGTTGCAATTTTTGTTCGATGAAAAGAAAGATTGTAAAGTGTTAAACATAGTTATATATAATAATCTACCATTTATTCATACAGTAGGGTTGCCTAAAATTTTGTTTTCGAATTTTCATGCATATCGTTCCCAAATTTGTTTGAATTCAGAAAAAAATGATTTTTAGACGTTCCGCTGTTTATCATGTATTTCCCATAAAAATAGAAGTTGTTGTCAATTTTATTCAGAATCGTCCATATTATTATTATTATAGATTAGCAGTTCGAACTCGAAAGTTCATTGCCTCATCTACCCGAGACCGCCACACATCTCTATCTTGTGCATTCTCCATCCAGTTTAAGTAATCATGTCCTAGTTCTTTTAGATCATCCCTTACATTTTTCTCCCATCTGTTTCTCGGTCTGCCTAGGGGTCTCTTACCAGTCGGTCTCCCTCTTAAAACTTGCGCCACTGTTCTTTCATTGCCCATTCTTGCTACATGCCCCGCCCATCTTAATTTACGCGCTTTCATTACTCTATTAATATTTGCTGACCCGTAGAGAGCGTGCAGCTCATTATTATGCAGTTTTCTCCACTCGCCGGTCTCTTCGTCCCTTTTTGGACCATAGATTTTTCTAAGTACTTTATTCTCGAAAACTCTAAAGCTATTCTCTTCTCCTTTCGTCAGCGCCCACGTTTCACACCCGTACATGACGACCGGCATTATTATCGTTTTGTAAATTCTTACTTTGATGTTTCTAGATAGCGATCGCGATTTTAGTAGCGTGTTTGCTGCATAATAGCACCTATTGCCAGCGTGTAGCCGCGCATTGATTTCCGTTTTAATCTTATTTTCGCTAGTTATAATAGACCCGAGGTATTTAAACTCGTTAACCCTTTCGAATTTCATATTTCCGGCCATTAGATCCCCGTCTTGATTACTTTGTCCGGACCTGACGACGGTCATATATTTTGTCTTCGATTCGCTAACTTCCAAGCCAATCTCTTTGGCTTTTGCGATCAAGATTTCTGCATTTTTAGCTACCGTTTCTTTATCATCCCCTAGTACGTCGAGATCATCCGCATATCCAAGAATTTGTATTACCCCATTGAGGGTAGCACCGGTCGGATTCGCCTGCACTTGCCTAACCACGTATTCTAAAACTAAGTTAAAAAGGACGCACGAAAGTGCATCGCCCTGTTTCAGGCCATCGCGGATCGAAAACTCTTCAGATAAACTACCGTTTACGCGTATTCTACCCTTACTGCCGCTTAAGCAAATTTCGATAAGTCTAACCAATTTTCTTGGCACACCCAAGAACTCTAGGATCCAGTACATTCGCGCGCGTATAATAGAGTCGTAAGCTTTTTTAAAATCGATAAATAGCTGATGTACTGCTTCTTTAAATTCCCATTTCTTTTCTAACAGTTGTCTAATTGTAAACATTTGATCGCTTGTAGATCGGTTTCGGCGGAATCCACACTGGTAATCCCCAATGATTTCCTCGGCAAAAGGAGTTAGTCTACTTAGGATAACATTAGACAGGATCTTGTAGCACGAAGGCACAAGTGAAATTCCCCGATAGTTGTTACAGTTAGTTTTATCGCCTTTTTTAAAGATGGGAATAATGATAGAGGTATTCCATTCTTCCGGCATGCGTTCTGTTTTCCAAACTGCGCGTATCAATTTACAAATTTGCCTTGTGAGGCAAGGGCCTCCATTTTTTATCAGTTCTGACGGTAGGTCATCGATGCCCGCGGCTTTGTTATTTTTCAACTTCTTGATGGCCATTTCTATTTCTATATCAGTAGGATCGTTAATTAATAGATCAGCAGTGTGGATTTCGACGAGATTACCTTCAACGGGGGCTTCGCGTACATTTAATAGTTTATCGAAATAATCTTTCCATAAATTCAGTCTCTCTGTCGCATCGGCTACTAGATTGCCATTTTCGTCCCTCATTACTTCCGTTCTACTTTGAAAGCCTTTCCTTATAAAATTGATTCCCCTGTACATCTCACGCGGGTTATTTTGTTTATTATGCGCTTCTATTGCTAGTATTTTATTCTTTTCCCACTCCCTTTTCTTGGATCTATAGAGCCTATTTGTACTTTTGCTAATCTCGAGATATTTCTTATGTGTTTGATCGCACTTATTTTGTAAACTACTTAGTCTGGCCTTCCGACGTTTCTCAAACCAGAGTTTGCACTCTTCGTCAAACCATGGTTTGCTTTTGGTTACTTTCTTAAAACCTATCGTAAGTTTCGCGGCTGCCTTTATCGCCTTTTTCGTATTGCTCCACAGGGTTTCCGGGTCCTCCTCGCGATTATTGTTATCGTCTCTCTGTTCTTGGAGAGCGTCGAAACTATTAGAAATCTCAACTTGGTAATTTAATGTTTCTGTTGCTGTTTTGAACTTATCTATATTGAAACGAACTGTTGGCTCTGTGCGGCTTGTTTTCTTACTTAGCGCTAGCCTAGATCTTAGTTTTACTATCACGAGAAAATGGTCTGAATTTAAATCCGCTCCCCTATACGATCTTATATCGAGAATGTTTGTATGACGTCTTCTGTCTATTAGAACGTGATCAATCTGATTGTGAGTTTTACCATCTGGTGATGTCCAGGTGGCCTTATGTATATTTTTATGCTTGAAATATGTGCTTTTGACAACGAGGTTCTTTGAAGCTGCAAAGTTTATTACTCTGGTTCCATTATCATTACTGACGTCATGCAAACTTTCTGATCCTATTGTAGGCCTATACATTGGTTCTTTTCCAATTTTCGCGTTGAAGTCCCCCAATACTATTTTTGCGTCAAACGTTGAGAACTTGTCAAAAACCTGCTCGATTGTTTCATAAAAAAGATCTTTAGTGTCTTCGTCTTTGTCCTCGGTGGGGCAGTGCACATTGATTAATACGTGTTTGCTGAAATTACCCTTTAGTACAATGTATGATAACCGGTCATTAATGAATTGCATGTCGATAAGTGCTTGCGAAATTCGTTTATTAATAAGAAAACCAGTCCCCAGTCTTTGCCCCTTAGCTCCCCCATAGTGAAAAGTATAGTCATCCTTAGAAATTGACGTGAAATCGCCCGACCAGCAGGTTTCTTGAAGTGCTATTAAGTCAGTTTTGTATTCAATTGCTATCTTAATGAGTTCGCTAAGTCGGCCAGTTTTTAGACTACGCGCGTTTAGAGTTCCCACCCTTAGATCTTTAACTGTAGTTTTTTGTTTTTGTAAGTTAGCCATGGTAGTTTCAAGATAATCCGCACGTTAGGATCCTATTCCGATCGTAGGTGAGTCCACTGTCCCAGGAGTGATAACCCCCATACCTCCCTAGGTCTAAGTATGGGAGCTTTCCGACTCTGACAAGGACCATGTCAACTTGTCGTCAGACACATTACAGTTTCATCCTCGTACCCTAACGTCCCCCTGCAAGGCAGCGCGCCTACTGGCATCAATACCCCTTTGGCCCTATGCAGGCGAATCATTCCACACATCCCTTGCGGGCAGTGTCATCGCTGCAGTGTCCAATGGGCAGCAGGATTTTTCCCTTACAAGATTTTTTTGAGTTTTGGTTCGGGTATAGTTTCTAGGTGGGTACACGCTGCACCCTGGCTTGCCAGAACCCACCCATTGTGTATGAACGCGAATGGGTTGGTCCCCCCAAGCCATGGTTGTCGTGTACCTATTTTTTACCAGTGCTAGATTCACCACACCTACGACTGGCTCCTATCGGCTGTCCGCGACTGCTTATTCTTGTATTCGCAGTTAACCTTGGGGGCTGTTCAGCCTTACGGGCCGTTCCTCTATCCGCAACCTGAGGACGCGCTACGTAGTGGTGAGTAAATAAAGTTGAAACTCAACATTTCTTTTTACAGTTAGGTATAGAATACAAATGAATTATTACATTTGGACTATCACCACCATAAGTCTGTTTTATAGGTTCCCAAAAAAAAAAAAAAAAAAAAAAAAACAGAAGTGAAAAGTTGGATTTTGCGAGTTTTTGCACTAATTATGATTTTTTTGCAATTTTTCAATAAATAATGTTTCTGATACATGCAACATTTCCTACTCATAATACAAAGTTCATATAAATTGTGTAAACAATTTATTATTGTTTTAACAATTTTCTCTTAAAATAAAAATAGAAAGTTGCCGCTTTTTCCGAATATTTTGACCTATTTCCAACTTTTTAATTAAAGTAAGGTAATAACAAATTCAAGTTAACAAACGTAATTGTTCCAACAGTTTATTATCATTTTTAATCATATTTTCTTTGGATAATGCTAGAAAGTTGCGTTATTTTCTTAAATATTCTACTTTTTGTCCACATTTTACTTAGAGCGGGATTATGATATTAACACAATTCAACAAACCTGATTGTTTGGACAAATTATTATTGTTTATAACTATATTCTCTCAGAATAATGCTAGAAAGTTACAGTTTTTTCTGAAATTTTCAACTTTTTGTTAACTTTTCACTGAGAGCGAGGCAACAATTGATGAAATTCAACAAACACAATTGTTTGAACAAATATTTATTGTTTATAACTATCTCCTCTTATAGTGATGCTAGATAATTGCGATTTTTTTTATTTTTCAACTTTTTGTCCACTTTTTACTTAGCAAAAAAATAATGCAAATTAACAAACATGATTTAAAAAAATGTTTTATTGTTTATAACTATATTCTCTTAGAGTTATACTAGAAAGTTGCGGTTTTTTCTGAAATATTCAGCTTTTCTTTGACTTTCTAGTTAAGAACAAATAATAAATATTAATAATGATATCAATATTAATTTAAACAAAAACGGTCTCAGTAACTACTTCAAGGAAAATTTACATTTAATATGATCCATATAGAAAATTTGAAGAATATTTTAAATATCTGTTTTATTTCAGAAAAATATATTCACAAAAAAGACATTGTTTCAAAATAAATTACTTTCTTCTTTATCTATCAGTGATTGAATGATTTCTTTAATTTTGAATAGTTGCAATTTTAGATTTCTGTATTTTCATGATAAACACTGAATTTTCAATTTTTTCCTTTTTTGAGTTTTAGTATTGCAATTAAAATTGAAATGGTTCAATTTTTAAAAATATAATTACAAATTGAAATTTTACTTATATTTTTTAAGCGATTTAAATTAACTTGAAGTAATTAAAATTTTGAAGGTTTTTAGTCGAAAGAAAATCTAAATATCACAATTCTTGGTGAATACAATTTTTTCAGTCTTAAATTAAGTTCGGATTCGTTCAATTTTCAACATTTCTTAGTAAAATTTTGTTTATTTTGTAATTTTTCCCATTTGAAATAATTTGTTATTTTGATCGGCTTTTTCATAATAATTCACTTGTAATGGATTATAATTGACTATTTTTCCATTTGAGAGGTAAAACTAACGGTGAATTTATTTTTTGATATTAGAAAAATTTGTCTCATCAATTTTAATGTTAAACTATAATTTCTTATCTCACAAAAATTTTAACATCTGACGTTTCAGCAGGTTTTTTTTTAAACATTAAATTTACTTTTCAATTTTGAAATGTCAAATTTTAATCGCTTCATATTGAATATTATTCAAATTAAAAAGTTAAAAATGTCAAATTATTCAATTCCTTTGAATTTTAAATAATTCATTTTTCAAAATTCTAATCTGAAAATATTCAATTTTTCAGGTTTTGAAATTGGCCTATTTTCGAAATGTTGATCTGAAATGATTCAATTTCGAGATTTTTTCATTCAAAAGAAAATTGATCAATTTTAAACGCTTTGAATTTGAAATGATATATTTCAAATCTCGTTTAATAAAATTGTCCAATCTTCAAAATCTTAATCTACAATTTTATAAATTTGAGAGCAATTTCAAAATGTACAATTATACATTTTTGAAAGCTTCTATTTAGAAGTTTTTAATTTTCAATTTTTTAATTTTAGCCGCTTTTAATTAGAAATTATGTGAGTCAGGCTTACCCCAGAAGGAATTTCATTTAATTGTGTCACAATAATAATTTAACAATTTCAACCCCTTCCTAATAAAACTGTGCAATTAAAAAAATTTTAGTTTGGATTTTTTTCAATTTTGGGAGTTTCTGATTTGAAATTTTTTAATTGAATACACTTTAAATTTCAAATTAATTAATTTTAAACGCTTTTATTGAGAAATAATACAAGTTCAATTTCTCTTCATTCCATTCGAAATATTGTTCTTTTTTCAAAATTTCACATAATCGAAAAATGTTTGATTTTGAACGTTTTCAATTCAAAATCGTTCAATATATATATATATATA
>CAKNYM010050415.1:34465-80397 GCA_932195095.1 Andricus curvator
TTTTTTTTTCTTTAAATTTCAAAGGCTTTCAATTCAAAATTATTAATTATTAATTATTGTTTTGAAACTTTTTTAAACTTCATATTTAAAAATTCGCTTATAATGGATTTTTAAGTATTTAATATTTTTAATTTGAGGGGGGGGGGGGGGAAAGAAACCAATTAATAAAACACTTCTGATCATTTTTATTCTCGAAATTCCTATTCTCACGTACCTTTAAGGTTTTAAATAATTCATCCAACATTCACGTTCAAATTTTTGGGGATCCAGGCCATTCTTCATAAGAATAAAAATATTGTTGAACTTTGTCAGTTAAGTGCATTCGAGCTCTTGAAAACTTAAAAACTTTCTATTCTACGAGGCAGAAACCATAATTCGAAAAAAACTTTTTCAATCAATTTTCTCTTACTTCCCGGCAAGAACTCGAGAATCCGATAGAAGATGTAAGAATACTTTTCTGAAGATCCTTTCAAATATAATTATACAACTTGTGACTATAAATAGAGAAAAATGATATGACGATAAAAGTTTCATTCTAGAAATTGAAAGGAAGTACAAAGTGTTTTTCAAAAGTGAAAAAGTTCTTAAAAATTATTCCCTTATATAAGCCCTTTGCTTACTGAACGCACTTTATGAATTTTCTGAGTTTCTACAACTATCGAAAACTTATAAGCTATAAGTCCTTTTCTAAAATCAAAAATTTAACGAATTAAAGTAAAATTTTTGAGCTTCGACTTCAAAGACCACGTTATAAATATTATCTTTCTGAAAATGTAATACTTTTAACTTTGAAGCATGTGATTTCCGACGCAAAAAAATAATCATAAAAATAATTGTAATAAAAATTGACACAGAAAATTTGCATCCAATCATGATTAAAACTGCCTCAAACATTTAATCGGCCTGTTAATTCTCCAGGTAAAAATTTCCTTCCATCTGCAAATCTTTTTTTATTAGTTTATTAACTGTGTTAAGTAAATTAAGTGGAGCCCTTATAAACTTCCATTGTGGGGTTGTTTCCACGTTGCTGGAAAGTTAAAACCGCCTAGAGGAAGTTTGACAAAGTTCATGTCAAAGGACACGTAAGTACATGGATATGGGTCACTGTCAGCCTGAAGATTCCATTAAAGACAAAGTAAAGTCAAAAAAGTATAAATCATGTTTTTATTTATAATTAGTTGGTTATAATTGTGGTTGGTGTTATATTTATAAAATGTTATTCAGCGTTACGCGCTAATTGACTAGAGCTTGATGTGTAAACATCTTATCAGCATTAAATGACAGAAGAACATTATAGAAGAACCTTATCGAAGAACCTTATAGAAGAACCTAATAGAAGAACCTTATAGAAGAACCTTATAGAAGAACCTTATAGAAGAACCTTATAGAAGAACCTTATAGAAGAACCTCATAGAAGAACCTTATAGAAGAACTTTATAGAAGAACCGTATAGAAGAACCTTATAGAAGAACCTTATAGAAGAACCTTATAGGAGAACCTTATAGAAGAACCTCCTGGAATAACCTTATAAAAGGACTTTATAGAAAATCTTATTGTTATAGAACAAATGACAAGAATAGTTTCGCTGGACCTTTAAATTGTTCAATATTAAGCATATCAAGAATCATCTTGTAAAATCAATTATTGTTCAATATTTAACCCTCGAACTTCAGTTCGATTTTAAAAATCATGAATTACTTTATATTCAGAGTTCATCAGCTTTATTATCAGGAACATTTTTTTATCAACATATTAAAAATCCAAACGCTTTCAATTTTTATTTGTATAAGTCTTGAAAACTGCATTATAAAATTCTTCAAATTCAAAATGTACGCTTAGAAAAGAAGACCTAAAATGGTGTTGCATAGACATCAAATTGGTAAAATATTAGAATTGTGGTTGGTGTTAAAGTCATAAAATGTTATTCAGCGTTACGCGCTAATTGACTAGAGCTTGATGTGTAAACATCTCAGTCTACGATATGGAGGGTAAAGCCTGTATCAGCATTAAACGACTTGTCACCTAAATGTACACCTCTTATAGAAGAACCTTATAGAAGTAACATATCGAAGAACCTTATAGAAGAACCTTCTAAAAGAACCTTATAGAAGAACTTTATAGGAGAACCTTATGTAGAAGAACCTTCTAAAAGAACCTTATAGGAGAACCATATAGAAGAACCTTATAGAATAACCTCCTAGAATAACCTTATAGAAGGACTTTATAGAAGATCTTATTGTTATAGAACAGATGACAAGAATAGTTTCGCTGGATAAACGGTGCATTTCAGAGGAATGTCTCAAGGGAGGCTCGTTAGGATCGAGATAGAGAAATCATAGTCTTCCATACGATCGGCTTGGAATCACGGCTGAGTAACCGTGCTGGCGTAGTAAATGTCATGCAGAAATGTTATGTAGGTAACCACGGTTGCTTCCCTTCCGGTCTCGAATGGCCTATATCAATGCACTAACTTGATGTAACATCAAATGCATCCGGATGCAAGATAGAGTGAGAGAGACTAGACTAGATAGAACTAGAATTACTAGGGATTTACATTCTACATTCTACAACTACACATAAGCGTAAGCCCTTTGCTATTGCTATTCCTGCAAGCAACACTGTTCTGGTTTCTAGAGTTACATGGCACTATTGGTCAATACTCCTCTAACTAGCCCCAGAGACACTGGCCTTAGATTAGGAAGATCTACGGGGTGATCTCCACGAAATGGTCCAGGGTGTCGTAAATTACTACCAAGGGAGGACACCCCAAAGCTTTGGGGACCATTCGAATAGAGTATTTTGCAGAAAGGTATTGTAAAAATGTAGGGTTTAAGATTTGTCTGATTTTAACCCAAATTGAGGAGTACAACTTGTATATAATGCACGAAAGAGAAAAATTACCCTCTCCCTTGGTGCATATACGATATTTTAAAAAAAGCATGATTTCAGACATTTTTGGTAACGCACATTCAAGATTTCTGCTCATTTGAGTGAATTCGCGAGAAAATGAGGAGTCATATCTCAGATTTTGCTTAACTTTTGGTTATTTATAGTGTTTGGGGTACTAAATAACTGTGCCAATTTTCAGTTCGAAATTGTTTGAATTTTTTAAGATGTTTGCATTAACAAATTCGAGCTACTTTTTTTCTTTTTACTTCAACTTAGTTTCTTATGATAATGGAGAAAAATGTCTTAGACAGTTTTTATTTGTAATTTATTGAAACTTCAAGATAAAAAAATAAGAAATGTTAATTTTTTCATTTGTTTATTTGAAAAACAAAATTTATTTGTAATTTTAAAACCTGTTCTTTGCAAAATATTTTTTCTAAAAAGATCATAAATATACTTTGACACGTTTTAAAGAATTTAAAGTGTACCAAAAGTTTTGGCGGTGAAATTATTTTCCGTTTTTGAGAAAAACGTCAATTATCTTGGGTAATCTTTTTGGAGGTATTTCCCCCTCCATTTAAAGACATTATTTTAAATTTTTTAATTTAAGCACGGCGGAGACCCAATCACTTCATTAAAATCTGAAGATAATGGACCAATTCAGAAAATGTTTAAATATCGACGTCTAATGAATCAAATATTATAATTTCATAATTTATTTTTGACTCTTCATACATACTTACTACTGAACTATAGGAATACTATTCTTAAACATAATAGCACTTTCATTTTTTTTAAATGGTAATTTATTTCATCAGAACATCGAAAAATTATGAAACCATTATTTCCAGATTACCGTACTAGGTATTGAACCTCAATACTCAAAATTGTTTAGTATTAGTTTGAATAAAATCACAATTTTCAAATAATAAATGTACGATCGCATTGACAATACGAAAATATGAGACATGAAAAAAGAGAGGATAAAAATTTGTTACATAAAAATGTATTTCGATACACAATGGCTTGTTAAATGCTTCTGTCATCGAGATTTATTAACCACTTATACATATATATTGTACATATATTTTTTTTTTAAAGAGATAAATCGGCAATGAATAAAAATGAATGAACTCCATTTTAAATAAAATAAGAATGCAGAGAATTTACTGGAAGCAATCAACACTGAGTAATCAATATAAGAAGTTAATTATTTTTTGCAGAAAAATAAATTTTCTTCATTTCTGTTTGTTCTTTGTTGCTTAAAGGAGAGAAAACCTATTTGACAAGCATGAACTTGTTCCACGATTCCATTTCTCGCTTTTTCTCCGGTTCGAAAGAACTTATTGAAATGGAAAAAATTCGACCTATTAAAATTAATAAACATTGACAATATTAAATTAATTAACATTAAAAAAAATAATAATAATATTTTAACACCTCAAAAATTAATATTAAAATTATGAATTTCCTTATCTTTCAATTAAAGTGATCTAAATTGAACAGCGAATTAAAGCACTCAAAGTGGAACACCTTTATATTTTAAACTTTGACAACTGAAACATGAAAAATTTTTAATTCACAAATTTTTCATTCAAACGGTCCATATTTTACACGTATAAAATTGAATCTTTTAATATTTTTTTTAATTGAACAATTAAAAATACATTGTCGCTAAACAGTAAAATTTGGAATTGTTTAATCCTATAAATTGAACAGTTTAAAGATTTCTGGTCAAAAAATATAAATCCACGCTATCATTTTCAATACTCTAAATTAAATCTAATCCTTTCTATAAATTCACGTTAATAAAACATTATTATATAAAACATGTCTCTTCCAATTTAGTACAAAATTAAACATGGAAAATTGGTATTTTCCAATTCAGGAAAATGTTTAAAATAAAAAATGATCCTTCTTCCAGTTCATCAAACATTGAAAAACTATATTCCTCACCTTCTAACTCTATAAAAATCTTTTTAAAAAATGTCCCTCTTTCATTTCAGAAAAAATTGCAGATCAAAATGTTGTACCTTTCAACTCACTAAAAATGTTTTTTTTTTAAATTTCTTCCTTTGAATTCAGAGAAAAAAAATTTAATAAAAAATTATTTCCTTAAGTCGATAGAAAAGTTAAAAAGAAAAAATGGCCTCTTTCAATTCAGACAAAAATAAATAACCAAAATTCCGTCTCTTCCCACTCAATAAAAATAATAAAAATAAAAACGTGCCTTTTGCAATTAAAAAAAATTTAAAAACATAATTTTATACCTTCCAACAGAATAAGAATGTTAAAAATGAAAAATTCTTCTTCTTGGAATTCATAAAATAATATTTAAAACCAAAATTTTATTCTTCCTAATTCAATAAAATCTTTAGAATAGGAAACGTCCCTTGCCAATTAAAAAAAAATAAAATAAAATAAAGTTTCCTTGTTTCAAACTCAATGAAAATGTTAAAAATACCAAATTAGCCTGACTTTACCTCAATAAAAATGTAAAACACAAAAAAGATCCTTTCCCAATTTGAAGAAAAAAAATGTATTCTTCTTAAAAATTTAAAGTTTTAGTCGGACGTTTACATTTGTTTAACTACATAAGCTTTCGAATAAAAACAGTTCAATTTTCAACGTTAAAATCTTTAAATTGTTTAATTTTAAGCATATCAAGAATCAGTTTGTAAAATCAATTATTGTTCAATATTTAACTCTCGAACTTCAGTTCAATTTTGAAAATCATTAATTACTTTATATTTAGAGTTGATCAGCTTTATTATCAGGAAAATTTTGTTATCAACAAATTGAAAATCCAAACGTTTTCAATTTTTATTTGTATAAGTCTTGAAAACTGAATTTTAAAATTCTTCAAATTCAAAAGGTAAGCTTAGAAAAGAAGACCTAAAATGGTGTTGGTCCGTCAAACAGACTATCCTTTACGACCATTAATTTCGAAAATAGGTCCGCCTACTAGAAAATTAAAAGAGTTACTCAGTAAAATCATTAAAGAATCCATAACAATTTCAAAAACATCAATCAAAAAAGCATTTTTAGATTTAATTGAGAATGTGAAAATACTATCTAATCACATTTTGGATTCCTTTGACGTAATAACCATGTTTCCAAACATTCCTTATGAAAGAGTTTAAATTGTCTTAAGAAAACGATGGGAACCGATTAAAGCTCATATAAAGATTTATAAAAAACAGTTCCTTAAAGCTATAAAACATGTTTTTCATTAGGTTTAAATAAGAATTTAATAATGATTTTTGTAAACAAAAATTAGAAACTCTTATAGGCTCAGTTTTGTCTCCTATTTTAGCTGAAATAGTTATGGGAGATTTGGAAAATGATGTTTGAAAAAAAATTTATATTGATGATTACCAGTCAAATACCAGCAGTTTATCTAGTAATATTTCTTAAATATAGGGCATTTTATAAATGAAATAAAACAATATTTCGGGTACAAATAACAAAAATTTCAAATTTATCTATTTTGAACAAAAAATAACTACTATGCCATAAAAATGACTTTTGAACAAAATACTTGAATTTTCAACAAAATGATTAAATTTCCAACAAAATAATTGAATTTTCAACCTAAAGTGATGAATTTTTAACGAAAAAGGGTAATAGTTAATATTTAAACCAAACAAAATGAAATATCATGCAAAAAGACTAAATTTTAAAACCAAAAGGACAAATTTTCAACAAATAAAAATTTGTCAGTCATGAAAGAAAAAAAGATTATCTAAATTGTTGAACCTTTAAGCCGAAAGAAGAATTTTCTGGACGAAGATTGAATTTTCAACCAAAAAATATGAATTTTCAGCAAAAAATTGATTTTCAATAAAATAGTTAAGTTTTCAACCAAAGATATAAACCTTCATTCAAAAAAATATTTTTTCAACAAAGTAGTTCAAATTTCACCAAAGCAGTTGAATTTTTAATTGAAAATGATCAATTTTTAACAAAATAGTTCAACTTTCAACTAAAGAGATCAATTTCTTACTAAAAATATGAATCTTCAATAAAAAAATAATTTTCTAAGAAAGTGGTTCAACGATAAATTTTCAAACAAAATAGTTGAATCCTCAAGCAAAAAAGATTAATTTTCAACCAAGCAGTTGCATTTTTATTTTAAAAAGATGTAATTTCTACTGAACAAGAACAATTTTTAAACCATAAAGACAAATTTTCAACAAAAAATAGTTAAATTATCATCAAAAAAATTTAAGTTTGACTTTTCAACATCAAAATACGAGTTTTAAACAAGAAGTAAATTTTCTACGAAGATACTTGAATCATCAACCCAAACAACCAAATTTTCAACAAAACAGTTGAATTTTCAACCAAAAATGATGACTGTTTAATAAAAATGTTGAATTTTCAACCAAACAGTTGCATTTTTATTCAGGAAATATAAAATTTCTACTAAAATAGAAGAATTTTTAAATTAGAAAGGCAAATTTTGAAAAAAGAGTTGAATTTTCATCCAAAAAAGACTTTAGCTTGACTTTTCGATATCAAAATATTTGTTTTAAGTAAGAAGTAAATTTTTTACAAAAAAAGTTGAATTTTCAACCCAACAAGACCAATTTTCAACAAAACAGTCTCGAAAACAGTTGAATTTTCAACCAAAAAGCATGATTTTCTAACAAAATTGTTCAATTTTCAACCGAAAAGTAACATTGTATTCTCAGAAAGATGTAATTTTTAGTAAAATATATGAGTTTTTAAATTAAAAAGATAAACACCAAAATATGAATTTTAAACAACAAAATTGTTGATTTTAAAGCCAAAAAGACAAATTTCCTACAAAAAAGTACAATTTTCAACCCAAAGATATGATTTTCTAACCAAACTGTTGATTTTTCAATCCAAATGATGAATTTTTTACAAAAACGTTGCATTTTTAACGTAAAAGTTTATTCAAAAGAAAATAGTTGAATTCTCAAACTTAATTATGAATTATAATTATGAAGATTCAATTTCTACCAAGAAAGACGAATTTTGAATAAAATATGTGAATTTTCAAGCAAAAAGTTCAGCTTTCAACTAAAAAAGGTAAATTTTTTACCAAGTAGTTAAATTAAAAAAAAATGGAATAGTTTAATTTTCAGTTTAAAAAATTTAGTTTTAACCAAACATGAAATGAATTTTCATAAAAATATTTCAATTTTTAACCAAAGTGACAAACCTTCAACTAAGAAAATGAATTCTTAACAAAGAAGCTGAATTTTTGTTAAAAAATATCACTTCTCAACATTTTTAACTGAATAATTAAATTTTCAACCAAATAATAGAGTTTTCAACCAAACGATATCAATTCCGAACAAAAAATCTAATAGTAGCCTTTCCAATAAAAAAAAATCTGCCCGCATCGCGGGCACATTCTCATCGCGCGCGGCTCGCTTCGCTCGCAAGTTTGAGCGCGCCTAGGGCGCGCAACTGTTGGATCTCGCGCTTCGCGCTCGATCATATATTTATCTCGCGCTTCGCGCTCGATTATGTATTCACCTCGCGCTACGCGCTCGGGCGTATCTACATCGCGCTTTACGCTCGGTTGCTCTAGATTTTTCAACTTCGTGTTCGACTTCGATGAAAAGAAAAAGTTTGTTTGCAAATATTATAAAATTATCAAAACCTCTACATATTAAGTGATTGTTAAATTTGTTTTTATTTTAGACTGAAAAGGAACTTTATTTACTCAAGGTTCTATCGACCTTAAGGAACACATTCTCATCCAGACACTCGCGCTTCGCGCTCGATATTTGATTTGAAAATCATTTGAAGCTTGCGTTCCACGCTCGGTTCTGTGCATTTGATTTTTCTATTTTCAATGCTGTTTTTTACGAATAAAACAAAAACTACGCGTCATATCAAAAAGTGAATGATGAGAAATTTGTAGATATTTTTTGGGTGCACAATTTTGGTGAAATGATCTTTTCTCGTATCTTGCATAGTTTCACAGCAAAATGGAATTTTTGATTATTTTTTTGTGCGATCAAAATTTGAATTTTTTATTTTTCAAAAAATTCAAAAAGTTGTTATGAAAATATTATAGGGCGTTCAAAAAGCAACGTTTTTCTCCTCTTGACTTTTTTTCATATCGTGCGTTTTTCGGCTTAAAATGTACATTTTCGTTTGTTTTTTGGAATTTTGAAAATGCTATAACTCCAGTAATTTTTGTTTTATCACGAAAAGTCATTAGAATATTTTGTTCGTCATTTTGCGTACTACTAATAACCATACATAGAATTTTTAAATCTTCAAAAAAAGTGGTCTCAAAAATTTTCAAAATGTGCTCACTTTTTGAATTTTCATCCAAAATAGCTGGTTAACGAACTCGTTTTCTATTTTTCGGCCATAAAAAAGTGTGCCAAAGCTCAATCAAATCTGATCATTTTTTCGAAAGTTATCGTGGCTACAGACAGACAGACAGACAGACAGACAGACAGACAGACAGACAGACAGACTACAGACAGACAGACACCTTGGTAAAAACCGTTTTTTCTGGCTCAGGGGGTCTCAAAACGTGGAGATTTGATGAAAACCGACTATGTCAAATTTTACATAAAACCAATACCTTCTCATTAGAATGAGAATGTAAAAATAAATTCTTACCCAAAAATATAATTGATTTTTAGCCCCCCCCCCCTTGAACTGGTTACGTAGTTTATGGAAAGTACCGCCAGGCCACTTTTTCTTTTAGGACTAAGGTAAACGTCCCAGTAATCGTGACCATAAGAGATTTCATTCACTTCAAATATTTAGAAAATTGTTTTGAACGGATTATTCAAAAAATGATTGGTACTTATTGAAGCATTAAACATCCTAGAATATTATAAAAATTGTTTTTACATTATATTTAATATTACTTTTTATTTATAAACAATTAAAAGTCAAAAAGCACCGATGTCCCAGTTATCGTGATTTCCAAATTTGACATGTACTAGTAATCGTGAGTCGTTGTCCCAGTCTTCGTGAAGAAGGTTAAGTTTTCTTGAAATCAGTTTTTAGCGATTTGGAGGTGTATTTCAAGTTTATTTTTGGATACGCAAATTTGCACACTGGTAATTTGTATAATTAATCTTTTCGCAACCTAAATTATAAACACAATGACGAAATTTGATAAATTGCAGTGACTAAAAAAATCATGTGTATTTGGCGGTTATGTTCTGTTTACGTTTGTCAAAATATTAAAACTATCAATAATTATATATCTATTACACATTTTTCTTCATATTATGCAGTATATATTAATGTTAGCTAATGAAAAACTACTCAATAAATATTAACTTCAGTGAAAAATGATAAAAAACTAAAAAATTGATAATGAAATCACTAATTTATATTACGATTACTGCTCACAGTAACAAGTCAGTTCTCCGATCTCATTTCACGCCTTTTCGAAATTAATTAAATTATTATTTTTAATGAAATATGGAAATAAAATTTGGCAGAGTCGTCCTAGTCTTCGTGACCCATCACGATTACTCGAGCAACTATGCTTTTGAAACGCCCCTATAATCGTGACCGATATTTCTCGAACGAGAAGGTACTAAATGAAGATTTTACTTAATTTTATAAAACAAAAAATAGTTTTTATTACAAAAGAATAATTTTCGTCCCGATGAAGTAATTTCTTGACATATTAAAAGCCTAAACAAAGAAGCGCCTTTCCTAACCTAAATGTTAAGCTATTTCGTGATTCATCGCCACAGGTAATACAAATGAACTTTTTTACAAATTTGTATAAAAAAAAAACTAATTTGGTTTCCACAACAAGCACTGTTCAAATTTACTTAAAAATATTTTATGATTGTATTTTTATGCGGAAAATACTTACTTCTGGCGTTTACACCTCCAGACTCACGATTACTGGGACCGTCCCGATTACTGGGACTACCTTACATCACTGTTTATTTTTCTATTTGGAAAATGCAAAAATCTGAATAGATTGGTTCAGAATCAAACAAAAATAAAAAGAATATAATTTATTTTATAATATTAAATTTTTCAGCTTGTAAGATTTAAGGAACAAAGACTCCCTTCTTTCGTTTTGAGAATAGCAGATAAAAGCCCAGACTGATAAGAAAATCCACGTCGTCTTTGCAAATATAAATTTTCTTACATACGCTAACGGGTTTGCTTTAATGCCAGCTCATTATCTTTCGAGTTCGTTACTCTGGTTGGACCTTTTGACCCCTCAACATGCGAGTCAAATCAACTCTCGCTAAAATTGCACAACTTTCCGATACAATAAAAACGAATATTTATGAGTCTGTATGAATGACCTAATTAAACCGCTGTGTCACAAACTGCTGAGAATTCAGAAAAGAGACATGTGGAAAGAATGAGAAATTTTCACTTATATCTGTGACTCTTGAAACGAGGAACAAAGATAAAATAACAAGTAATTATGTACACACGACTCACTCTCGAGAATTTTACCAAATGCCACACTGAATATGAGAAAATGCGCTTCTCTATAGGGAGAAATCCAATTATAACTTTTGTTTGAATTTTATTTTTTCCTTCATTCTATGTTTCAAGTAGGAGTGACTAAAAGGCAACTATGTTCTTTGTGAGCAAAATTCCCTATTCACAGATGTCGATAAAGTTCGAGAGAAATTGATTTGTGTAGGACTGTAGGGGGAACAAAACTAATTTCTAGGTCATTTTATTCCACTTTAGTAATTACTTTTTTTGTTGGGAGAAATAAGAAGTCAAATTGAAATTGGAATATTTTAGCTTGTAGGAAAAAGCTTTTATTATATTGAATGTCTGAACTTTTTCATATATTTTTGTACCTGAGAAATTTAAATCAACATTATAAATAACTAGAGAACATATCAGTGTTGAGTAGGTTACTTTTTTTGAGTAACTAGTTACTAGATAAAGTAACTTCAAGTTACCTGTAAAACTACTTTTTTCACTTCCTTAATTTTATAATTTGAAAATAAAAATAACTAAAATGATAATTCATAAAAACTTAATTTGAAAAGAAATAGGCATTAGTTAAAGTAAATAAAAAATACACAATATATGTTGGCAAGTGAACAACAATATATATTTAAACTAAAATTCCAAATTAATAGACATGTCACTCAGAATATCCTCCGGTATCGGATTCTGAACGGGTTTTATTTTTCCGCATTGTTTCAGCAATTCCGTTTCACGGTACTATGCAAATTTCGACTGTAAAAATAGTTGTAGAATACTAAAATTTTTCAAATTTCGAAAAAAAAACCTTTTGTCGGATTCAATTTGAAATACTTTAAATTTCTAACATTTCGTTGAATTTTCAAACAGAAAGATGAATTTTCAACAGAAGATTAGAGTTTCCAACAAAGAAAGATTTTTCAGTCTAAATTTTCAACCAAACCGTTGTATTTTTAACAAGAAAAGATGCATTTTTTCCGGAAGAAATTAATTTTTAAATCAGAAAGAACTCTTTTGAACAAACGAGTTGAATTTTCAAGCCAAGTGGATACATTTTCTACAAAAAAGTTAAATTTTCAACCAACATGGTGGATTTTTCTGTCAATTTCAAACCAGAAGGACGATTTTTCAACGAAAGAGTTAAGTTTCCAACAAAAAAGTTAATTTTTAACCAAATAGTTGAATTTTTTACAACAAAAAAAACGAATTTGAAACAAAATAATTCAACCAAACAACTGAATTTTTAACATAGTTGTTTAAGTTTCAACCAAGTAATTAAATTTTCATTCAGAAAAGACAAATTTTCAACAAAATAGCTGAATCCTCTACATATTTTTTTTTACCAAAAGAGATGAATTTTCAAACCAAAAACAACACTTTTCAACAAACATGTTCGTTATTTTTCAAGAAACTACATACTTGAACTTTATACCGAAATAGTTGATTTTTTTTCTTAAATACGAGAATTTTTAACAAAATTAGATGAATTCTTAATGAAAAATATAATTGTTGATATTATTTCAACCAAAAATGATTTTAATTCGAAATCAAACACAGTTGAATTGAGCCAAAAAAAGACGAATTTTTAACGAAATAGCTGAATCCTTAACCGAATCAGATTCATTTTCTACCAAAGAAGTTGAATTTTCAACAACAAATAAAAAGAGATTTTGTTACCAAAAGAGATCAATTTTGAAAGAAAAAAGCTTAATTTTAAACCAAAAAAGAAGAAAAATTTCCACTAAATTGTAAAATTTTCAAGCCAAAAATAGGAATTTTCTACAAAGCAGTTGCATTTTCTAACCGAAAATATGAATTTTCAACAAAAAAGTTACTTTTCAACCAAATAGTTTAACTTTTTACAAAAATAGTACATGAATTTTTAACCAAGTAGTTGCATTTTTCAAACAAAGTAGATGAATTCTCAAGGAAAAGTATAATAGCTGATATTATTTCAACCAAAAAATATTTTAATTTGAAATGAATCACAGTTGAATTCCATCAAAACAGATGGATTTTCCACAAAATAGCTAAATTCTCAAACAAAAGAGATTAATTTTCTACCCATAATTGACCCATAAAACTCTCCTAATAATTAATATATTAATTGAAAATTTTTAATAAAAAAATTGGTTATTAACTTTTTTTATTACAGAATAAAGATAATATCTCTTATTATCTCTAGAAAAAAGGTGGCTGGCATTCTTGATTGTTTCAATCAATTATTTTCAAAGAAGCTGAGATGTTTTTAAAAAACCTTTTACACTTATTGTGGAATTCTTTTTAGGCATGAAATAAAATATTTTTTTCCAATATTCGTTCTTTTTATTAACAATTTGGAATTTTTATTATTTTTTATAATAAATTATGACAGGGCAATTGAAAATCAGACTTAAGGTAATGGTGATATGAATTTTTTTGTTTAATTTTTTTTTCATTGGGAAATAAGAAAAGCAGTTCAAACAAAATTTATTTGTAATACAAAAATAAAATTGAATATTTTTTTTTTTTTAATTTTGTGAATAAATAATTATTATTTTTAAATAACGTTTTTTGAACTTTATATAATTCAATAATTTAAAAAAATGTAAAGCGCCTATGTAAATCAGCATTATTAAAAAATTATGAATCTTCCTTGAAATCTAATGAATTTTGAATAAAAATTTATCTTCCGAATTAAAATACTAACAAAGTCCGAAATTGTTTTAGTTTTTTTATGTAATTATTTCGAACAAAATAAATAATTGTATTTAAATCTAATGGGTTTTTGTCTAAAAACACCAATTTCAGACGAAATACACCAAAATAACCTAGAGTTGTTGAAAAATTGTAAATATTGTTAAAACTTTAATAATTTTCTATTCAAAATACCAATAATTTCTGGTGAAAAACGCTAACATACCTTATTATTGTTCAAATATGGTAAATAATCTTTAGCAACTAAAGATTTGTTATTAACAGTAGCAATTCAAAATGAAAAACATTGATAGAATATAGAAAATATTATCTTAGATTGTAAATCTGCTTTCAAACTTTTTTTTTCAAAATTGTTCTTTAAAATGTTTCATATTCGGTGAAGAATGTTCACGATGAAATCCACGAGCCTAACTTAAAATTGTTTAAAAAATTTGATCTTCTGTAAAATCGATTACCGTTTTCTGGTATATAACAACAACAATTTTTTTTTTAAATTCGTGAATTTAATGATTTTGCATGATAATCTGAAGAATAATGATGAACTAAAAAATTGGATGATTTTTTAAAATTAAAAAACCAATTTTCGATGAAGAAGCTATATAACGTAACAAAAAATTGTTTTAAATTATATTTTTAATTATATTCGATATTTCATTTTTTTTAAAATAACTTCTTTCTAGTGAAAACCGTTAGTTGAACTCACAATTGTATACACACGTTTCAAACCTTCTTTGAAATCTTATGATTTTTTACCAGAAATCTTTGAAAATACCAATTTTCAAATTGAAGCCTAACCCGAAATTGTTGAAAAATTATAAATTTTCTTTGAAATTCAATGAATTTTGAATAAAAATTTCAATTTCCGATGAAAACCACCAACACAATCCGAAACTATTCAAGCTTGTAAATTTAATTATTTTCAAGAAAAATCATTGGTTTTTAAATCAAATGATTTTTGTTTAAAAATACCAATTCAAGGAGCAGAATTGTGAATCTTCTGCTATATCTAATGATTTTTGTTTAAGATACAAATTTTTTGTGTAAAACGCTAACGTGAGCTAAAATTGTTTAAAAAGTTATGAACTTTGAAAGTCTAAAGATTTTTATTTAAAAATTAAATTTCCGATAAAAAGCGCAAAAAAATTTAAAAACGATAATTGTTGAACAATTTTTTATCTTTGAAATTTAATCGTTCATGTTATTTAAATGATGATTTTTGTATAAAAATGCTCATTCCTATTGAAAAAAACGAACAGAACCTACAATTTTCAGAAATTTCAATTTCGTACACTAAGATATTTTAATCTTATGTAGATATAATTTCATTTTTCTCATCTCTTTGGATGTGCGAAAGAACTTATAATCTGGTAGCAAAATGTTAAGAACGGAATTGTTTCCCAATATGAAACAACAATTACAATTAAAATGTTCCCTTTTATAATTAATATTTAGAAGCACTCCGAAATTATTTTTATCATCAAATAGAATTACTTTTTTGAGAAATTTTGATTTACTAAATTCATGAGGCCGAAAGTGCTTAATCTTTATCAATAGATAATTACATATGACCTCATTTAATATGGTCAAGAGCTTATAAATAGAATCATTTTATCATTAACATTAGAGAATCATTTAGAATTGAAAGTTTCTCTTTTAGAAATAAACTTTTAGAATTCAAAACTTTCTCATTTGGAAATTGAGATTTACAAATTTGTCAATAATTCAAAATAACAAACTGAAAACAGTTACTTAAATCTATATTTAGGCAGTATGCAACCAATCATTAGACAATACGCGCGAAATTTTTGATAATTTCGTTCCACCAATTTTTGTTAGATATTACAGAATCTGTGAATAACAAATAAAAGGGCAATAATTCTTTATTTCTAAAAAAAAACTATATGGGTGTACCGTCAAACGGGGTAACTTCGGACACGTGGGCTAAATTCTGACATTCCTAAATTGATAGTTTAAATTACTTAAGGTAGGGTTTTTTAACCAGAATCTAGAACCAGTTAAGGCTTGAATTTATTTCAGATTCATGTAATAGTTTTGAGTAATTTATCCTATCAATTGAGGGAATTTAGGGAGTCCGAATTTACCCCACATGTCCGCAATTACCCCCTTTGACGGTACTCTTCTGAAGACTTTCCACTGAAATCATTCTCCATAACTAACTAAAAATTGTAGCCTCCACAACTCTAATTAGGATTTTAATTAAAGTTTCTACTATTTAAAAAGGTAAATTCTGCGTGATTTATCAGGAGACTTAACTAGTTTTTCTCAACTCAACATTAGTAGCCTGAAGCATTCCAATATCACTTTCTTCAAGAAAGTGATATTGGAATGCTCTGCTCAACATGCAAATGAAGGACAGAAGGAAAAGGGTAATGAGGATTTAAAAAAATCTTAATGACCGTTTCACGCTTCTTGATTTGAAAGGCTTATTTGTCAATAGTCTTCTTTTGGGAGTGCGTGAGCAGTCACAGATTTGGCATTGATCCTTTAATGGGATGTTGGCCCCAAGATTAATTGACACATTAATCGTTACTGGGTCTCGGTCTTCAAATGACTATAGGTAATTTCAGTGCTAGAAAAATGATTGACGCTTATGATTAATTGGCCCTGCCATCAAACTGGACATTCCTCGTGATTCGATGAGGATCCGAGGGCAGTGGCTCAAAATGAAAAATGTTTGATTCATACATGAATTTCCTTCATTAGATTTTGACGGAATGAATAATGTAGACAAACTTTGAAAAATTGGATAGAAATATTCCAAAAATTTACACATTTGAAAATTTTTATAAATAATGTTATTGGTTGATAAGAGGAATTTCTTACGCAATTGTTACACGGAGAATATTTGTGTGTTAAATTTTACATAACTTAGTTCGGTAAACGGAGGACATTACGGCATTATATTAAAATTTCACTTTCAGTCATGTAAAATGAAATAGGGTAATATTTGATGTGAAAATATGAATTATTAATATAAATTTATTATAATTTAATTCGCGATTCAGTAAGAATTAATACAACTAGATAATAAAGATTACCTGACAGTTGGGTAAAATGAGGTGTCGATTACCTACCAGTTAGGTAAAATGAGTCGAACTGTTCAGTACAGTTTCAATCAAAGAAAAGAAAGTCTACCTCTCTAAATATGTGAATTCTACATCCCAGTCATGTACAATTTTGTGCGCCAGCAAAAATAAAACATTCTTGCTACAAACAGATTCTGTGGAAGGTCATCCACTACTACAAACATGCTTACACACATCATACAATTCATAAGTATATTGTTGGTACATATACACAATTTAACTTAAACAATTACATTAAATTACAATACATTACATACGATACAGTCGCACGCTTTTAACGATATTAACACTATTAAAAATCGAAAATGCTCTGACGGGTTTCGAACCACCTAAGCTACGTTTAACGCGCTCTATCGCTACCAACTAAACCTCACAATTAACCTGACACTTATAGAATATCGAGAAAAAAATCACGGCTATAAAGTTAAAGGACGAGTACGCCAGGCCCGTGCAAAAAAAAAACATCTGGTCCTTGTTTCATCGAAATTTGTTATTGTAACATTTTATTAATAAGCAGGCCTATACATTTGCAGGAAGTAAATAAAAATATTGGATAATTTTTTATTTGAAATTTGCTAACCTTCAAACTTTAAATTATATAATTCTCAATATTTTAAATTTTTGCATGGCCTACTTTTAAAAAATACTATAACATTGTGCGTGCTATGCGCGCACTAATTACCCTTTCTTTAGAGAGAGAACTCGGTTCATTTTCTAACATTTTGTTATAGATTTTACAGAAAATCTTATATTATTTGAGAACGTTGTACATGATTTACAGAAGTTTCCTTATTATAGCGAGAAAATTCCAGTGAATTCAATATGAATGACAATTTTTTCCACTTACAATTCTTTCTTTTGGTGAAAAATTAGTTTTTTTATTGAGAATAATTTTTTTTAACTGAAAATCGAACTAAATTATTTGCTTAAAAACTTATTTCTCTATCTGAAGATTTAAATAATCTATTTTTTGTTGAAAATTTTGCTTTTTTAGTTGAAGGTTTATCAATTTTCTTGAAAGTTTGTCTTTTTTGGTAGAAAATTAACCTTTTTAGTTAAAATTTATGTATTTTATTTAATTTCTTGGGTTGAAAAATAGTTTTTTCTTATTAAAAATTCTAATCGAGATTCTTTTCCATACAAATTTTATCTTTTTAGTAAAAAATTCATTTGTTCAGTTGAAAATTCATTTTATTTGCTTAAAAACTTATTTCTCTAACTAAAAATTAAACTATTCTATACTTTGTTAAAAATGTATGTTTTTTAGTTGAAAATTCATCCATTGAGTTGAAAGTTTATTTTTTTGTGTGTAGAAAATCAACTTTTTTGGTTGAAGATGCAACTATTGGGTTGAAAATTCCATTAAAAATAAAAAATGTTGATGAAAAATTTATGCATTATCTTAAAAATTATTCTTTTTTTGGTAGAAAATTAATTTTTTTTAAATTTAAGAATTTTGAATTAGATTAAAATCAAATTCAAAATCCCATTTAACGTTTTATTTTTGTTTCATTTTCAGGAATTCTATACATTAATCTTTTTGGTTGAAATTTTTATTTCTTTTGTTGAAAATTATTTTTTATATTGAAAATTAATTTTTTCAAATAAAAATTTAAAAATTAATTTTTTCAACTAAAAATTTAAACATGTTCCATTTTTCATCAAATTTTTTCTTATAGCCACTACATCTTTTCGGTTGAAAATTCATTTTTTTGGTTGAAAATTTAACTAATTAGTTGAAAATTTATTTTATTTGTTTAAAAACTTATTTCTCTCACTGAAAATTAAACTATTCTATTCTTTGTTCAAATTGTATGTTTTGGTTGAAAAGTTGTCTTTTTTTGATAGAAAATTCATCTTCTTGGTTGAAAATTCTCCTAATCGGTGAGATGTTTTATTTTTGTTTGTTTGAAGATGCATTATTTTAGTTGAATATTCATTTCTTTTGTTGAAAATTGAACAAATTTTGTTGAAAATATGTTGTTTTTTTTTGTAAAAGATAATTTTTTCAATGAAAAAGGTAGCTACTTCATTTTTGCTGGAAAATTGATTTTTTTAAGTTGAGAATTCACTTATTTTGTTAAAAACATTTTCGCTTTTATAAGAAATTCAATTATTTATGTAGAAAATTCATATTTTTTTGTTATAAATTCAACTTTGTTTCCAAACATTAGTCTTCGGGGATCTCCCGCCTCGAAGTTCGAAGTCAGTTGTTCAGTGCCGTCCGATGTTTTTTCATCGACCGCATTTTTATACGTCAATTTTTAAATACATTCTACTTTTATTTAGTAACTTAATCAGTATTATCTACTGAGAGGAGAGGATAGTCTATGTATTGGAATATTTTCTCAAATTCTACAATATATACTTTAAACTTCAGCCCTGCGAATGTTGACGTCTCTTGCGATTCTCATTTTACCTTACTGTTGTGTAATTCCTCTCCTACTAAAAATGAAAATCTCTTTAAAAATTCTGCAATCTATACTTTCTTCAAGTGAATCGTTAATATCACACAAAAGTGAACTTTATATCATTCATTTAATAAAAATTTACAATACTTTGCGTCATTTAATAATATACTGGTATGAAAATAAGACAACCCTTATATCAATTATTACATATCAGAATTTTCACTTTTGGACTTGAGATTTTACATAACTCTTTATTATTATTTATAGTTCTGTTTTGTATTAAATCCTAAAATAATTGTAAACTTTATCTAAATGCACTAATGTCCTCCATTTACCTATCTAATTGGGTAAATTTTAATGAACAAATTTTCTCCGTGTAAGGTTAGTGATGAAATACTCTCTAAATCTGGATTAGTATAAAACTAATTGGTAGTAGTTTTCTACTAATTCAAATAGCACTGATTCGTTTACTGCTGAATAGAAAGAATCTACTAATCCAATCTGTAAGAATAACCGACTAAATGAATCAGTAACCATATCTACCAAAGGAATTGGTATTACTACTACTAAATGAATTGGTTATTGTGTTGCTAGTTACTATTTTAAACCGTAGTTTTAAATACATTCAAAAGATGATTTTACATTGAATATAATTTTATTGAAGTCAAATAATAAATTATTAAATACATGGTAATAATAATACATGATGATTAGACAGTACGTTTGTCAATTGCTGCAGACTATAAGCATCGAAGATCTTTAATTTTTCTGAAAATAAGTTTTAGTTTTCACCTAACTTTTTTCAAAAACACTTTTCGACTTTCTATTAAACTATTTACTTATTCTTCAATACTAAACTAAAACTTACCCATTTTAAAGAAACTGAAGAGACAAAAAATAATAATATCATCAAACAAAATCATTTAACTTGCACTTATTTAAGGTCTCCATAAAAAATTAAATTTATGCTATATAAACTCAAATAAAACATCTGAAAATTCTTTCAAAAATTAGCTATATCTTGCAGATTAAGAAATAAAAATAACATTCACGATTTTTCAGAAACTCTTTTGTATTTTCGATCCACATTAGTGCACATACAAAGCACGTTGCAATGATAAAGCAATTTTTGATCTGGATGAGAAAATATTTTGTACGAGATCCAATTAAAGCGCTGTGATGTTTCACAATGTTCATGAAAATGTACACGTACATTTTTTATGATTGAAGCAAGAACATTAAAGGGAAAGTAGTTTAGTAACACATCTTGAAAGAAATTTAAATTAAATTGTTTTAACATTAACAGCCATGCGTTTTTTTTGTCTTTCTCTGCTGCCTTGTTTCGGGAAGTCAATTTTTATATTTAACTTTTCGAATTTAGTAATCAATATCTATGAAGGTTTAACAATATTATAATATTTTTATACCTACAAAGTCAGATTGTTAATTATAGATTTAGTAAATAACGTTCTAAAAAACTCTTTTTTAAGCATTAGGCCTTCATCTTTTGTTTAATTATCTATTCTTTTATATATTTTACGAAAATTTTTCTTTTACATGCTCGTGTACAAAACCAGTAATAATAGAAAAAAAACTTTAAAAATCCACTACGACTGTGAATAAGAGTGTTCTACGAAAGCCTAAAAATAAAAATAATTTTCACAAATGACAACGATAATAATCAAGTAAAAGTCTTTGGAGAATAAAAATGTAAAGGGTATATATAATTGCGACTAACTACTAACAAATCAAATCAAGAAATCTGAAATATATTTGAATTTGAAAAAGTTATATTTTTTTGAAATTTAATTACCTGCGAGACTTCATGAGTTTCAAATGACATGCAAAACCCAATGTCTTTTAAAAATAAGTTCAGCTATAAATAGACATTCATAAATCCATAGAGAGTGCTCTAAATTCGTTTTAAGTGTATCAACTCGGTAATTATTTTGTAAATATTTTTCACAAGACTATATGATAACGCAGCTTTTTATCTGGTTGAGTTCATATTCAGTGCTTATCAAATTTTTGAATTCAAAATACCAACTTTCGACGAAAAACATTACCTTAACATAACAAAAAAATCGTTCCGAATTGTAAATCTTCTTTGAAATTTAATTATTTTTAATAAAAATAACAAATTTTCGGTGAAAAATTTGAAAAACATTGACATAACCTTAATTTATATTGAAACTTCGGGTGAAAAAATATTTAATCTTCTTTGAAAATGAATGATTGTTTTACTAAAATTACCGATTTTCGATGTAAAAACAAAACTTAACCTAAAATTGTTTAAAAGTTGTGAATCTTCTTTGAAACATAATTTTTTTCAATTTTTGTCCAAAATAACAGATTTTCGCTGAAAAACGTGAATATGACCTGAAACTGTCCTAAAATTGTTTTAAAAAATTATGAATCTTCCAAATCTAACGATTTTTGTTTAAAAATGTCATGTTTCGGTAAAAAACGCTCACAAAATCAAAAAACGTAAATTATTGAAAAAATTTTAATCTTTGAAATCTAATAATTTTTTTAAAATACCCATTGTCGATGTAAAATACTGATTAAAAAAATGAAAAAAACCTAATTTTCGATGAAAAAAATATTACACAATTTGTTATTTTTAGAAATTTTAATTCTTCTTTGAAGCATTATGATTTTATAATATAATTCTTCAAAAAAAAAAAAAAATTTCTAGCGAAAAACACTAACAAAAAACATGTATACAACCGGCGGTAATTATCTACACACATATATTGCAACACTCAGAAAATTTTGATGTGTTAGCAAAATTTGAATAACTCTGGAAATAATTAACATTTTGTTAATTTTTTGGGCTAATTTTTAAGGTAAAACTCCTTAGTATTTTGCTAAATTATGAGAATATTTTAAGGATTTTTCTCTAAGATTCTAAAGCGGGATCAATCTTGGTGAAAAAATTCGCAATATTTTAAATAATGATTGTACGTTTTTATCACATGATTTTTAAAAAAATCCAAAAAATACATATTACTAAAATTGATTAACATGTGATGCATAATGTTTGTTTCAATTTGTAAGAATTTTGTTGTTTGCACCAACAAAAAAAGCTGAAAATATCTCAATAATCTAGAAAAATACTATGGAGATTTTTCTGAGTCCAAAACTTTCAAAAATGGTAATTATTTCCAGAGTTATTCCAATTTGTCAAAATCATTGAGAGTCATGATTTTTTTTCAAATTTTAATGTATAATGTTGTTATAATATTGCCAAAAAATCGTTATTTATTTTTATTTTTACTGAAAAATTGATATTTTTGCCCCTTACAGGTCGTAAAAAATGTTCATAACTATATTTTTATGTTATGATATAAAAACTATTTTTTCATGTTTAAAACTACAACTTTGGTTGAATCCAATTATCCTAAAGTGAATAACTATGACAATAAACAAGGAAAATGATTGAAAACCAGAATCCTATGATTTTTGTGTTTCAAATAATTTACCTAATTTCTCAATTATCAAGTATGTTAAATATCTGGAAACATTGTTATATTACTAAATACTTTTGTAACTAAAACTTAAACATTTTTGAGGCAGCACTTGGAATCATCCAAACGAGTTATTCTAGGGGTGAAATTTTATTATTTGTCTGATCCCGTGTGGAAAAATGTTCTGGCTCTGGTCCGGCCCAAACCAGACCGTCTAGTTTCCAGTTTTGACACTGACCAGACTAGGCATGGGCCTGGCCAAAAGTGTAACGTTTTTTTGGCTAGCCCCAGGCCAGACAATCTGGTCAGCTGCTAGTTATTTGCTGGTCAGCCACTTGTTGGAGGCTAGTCAGTTTCTGGCTAGTTAGTTTCTTCTAAAAGAAAATAATTTGAACCGATTGGGAACGATTGACTCCATTGGGTCCTGATTAAAACACATAATTGAAACAGATTTATTTGTTGAATTTTAATCAGGTCTCCTTTTGAATTCGAGTTAATAAATCGTTTTCAATTATTTTTTTTTAAATCAGAACCAGTCGGGTAAATAGATCCCACTTGGATCTAATCATGTCCTTTGACAAGAGCGAAATACCATTTTTTTTCTTCGTTAATCAGGAGAGTAGATGTGAGGTTTATTGTTGAAACCCGATTTAGCTTCTTTGTTACCATCTTTTTGTTAATAATCTAGTGAAGGCAAACACAAATGTTAAAATTAATAAAATATCAAATACGAAAAATGGCACAGAAACGACAAGTTACAAAGTCGAAGTTTCGTTGAAGTTTCGTCCCAATCGCTTGAAAACTTGGAAAAAAATCATCTTCTTACTATAATTGTATTTATATAAAATTTTGCATTCTATACAACCTGTAACTTTTTCGAAATGTAACAAAAATTTTCTGATCGAATTTAGAACTTTTTTATTCTTGGCTAGCTGATCAGCATCAGTTTTTAGCCAGGCCAGACCTTCCAGACCGAAATTAGAATTGTTGATCTTGGCTAGCTGATCAGCGCCAAACCTGGACCAGAACAGAATGTCAAGGTGACAAGAAACAAATTCTTGTTTGATAGTGTTAATTTTTTTTATTTTCTATCATTTTAGACACAATGTAACTTTTTCGAAATGTGTGAAGGATCAATTCTATGATTGAAGTTAGAACATTTTTTCTTCTGGGATAGCTGATCAGCACCAGTTTTGGGAGAGACCACACTTTCCAGACCGAACTGACAACTTCGATTGTTCTTGGATAACTGAGCAGCGCCAGTCCTGGGACAGACCAGACCTTCTAGACTAGACGATCTAGATAATGTCAGATCTGGGAGAGGCTAGCATCAGACCTGGGCCAGGTCAGATCTTCCAGACTCAACAGTCTAGATAAATCCTGACCTGGGCCAGGTCAGATCTTCCAGGTGCCAGGACATTTATCCACACGAGATACTTTGAACAAATCGAGGAGCCTTTTCGTTTTTCAAAAAAGCCTTTTTCTGGGCTACCCTAATATAAATGATGAAATTTTAATTTGGGAATAGAACAAAACTCGTCTTTTGGCCAGCTCTTCCACTGTGCATTTGACGATAATCTACTTGATTTCGAAAAGGGGTCATAAAGTGTCAAATTTGTGAACATCTTGGGGGAAAAGCCTTAAAGTTGGGGGATGTATCTGCAGTTTCGAGGGAGCATTTTCTCAACGTTTACTTGCTGAGATAACGGGTTTTCGTTCGATAATAAAAGTTGACACCATAGAACCGTACGTAGCGCTTCTTTAGCTACGTACACGTTCGCCTGTCTTCCCAAGGGGGTCACAAGTTCGCTTCACCATCCGGGACTTCCACTGGCAGGTTACCTGAGGGCATGGGTAACTGCTGCCAACGGCAAGACAAAAAAGTATTTGTTGCCTTGATTTTTCCGATCCCATCCCTCGACGATGAATCTCCTGTTTTCACGTCTTCCGCTTCTGCCTTCTGCTTCTCACAACTGATAATAATCATTAGGCGATTCTTCTTACTACTCCAACGCAGTCATTCTCTGAAACGTTTTCGTGTAACTGTTATTCCATTATCGACTTTTTCTTATCAAAGATTTATTGCAAAATGTTAATATACGAGGTCTGTCCGGAAAGTATCAGACCTTGTGGTCTAATGCTGTACCATTTGGGGAGGAATTATGTGAGGCGCGCGGGGGGGGGGGGGGGGGGGGGGGGGGCGGGGACCCCCCGCCCTGAAATTAACGAAACCGTTGGCTAAACACGGATTTTATATAGTTTATATAGTGAATATAGTGAATTTTCAACAAAATAGTTAAATTTTTAACAAAATAGTTAAATTTTCAACAGAATAGATCAATTTTCAACCAAATAGTTGAATTATCAACAAGGTATAGTTCAGCTCTCAAAAAAAAAAGATGAATTCTCAACAAAACATTTAATATTTCGTATTGTATGAATTTTCAAACCAAAATGACGAATTTTTAACAAAAACAGTTACATTTTTGACTAGAAAAGATTACTCAACAAAATAGTTGACTTTTAAACCTACAAAGATGATTTCTTCACCAAGAATGTAATTTCTAATCAAGAAAAAATAATGTTCAACTAAAAAATATAAGTTTTTAACCAAAAATGGAAGTTACGTTTTCAGATTAAAAAAATAATTTAAAAAGACACAAATTTTCAACTGGTTGAATTTAACTAAAAACTACGAGTTTTTAACAAAATAGTTGAATCCTTAATCAAAATAGTGATTTTTCAAAAAAAGGTTAATTTTCTGCTCGAAAGGACGAATTTTCAAAAAAATGCATTTTTTTTTTACAAAATAGTTGAATTTTCCACCCCATAATATGAATTTTTGACAAAAAGTAAAATTTCTACCAATTAGTAAATTTTTCAATTGAATAGTTTAATTTTGAACGGAATAGTTGATTTTTTACCAAAATAGTTGAATTTTCAAAAAAAAAAAAAATTTCAATGGAATAGTTATATCTTCAGTGTAAAAAATTTATTTCAAACAAAAGAAGACGAATTTCCTACCAGTTAAATTTAATCAAAAAAGCCGAATTTTTAACAAAATACATATTAGTACATTCTTCCAATTAAATTTAACTAAAAAGGCAAGTTTTTAGCAAAATAGTTCAATCCCGAAAAGACAAATTTTTATATTTATAAAAGTTCATTCTTTTTAATTGAAAATTCTACTGTTATGTTTTTGGTACAGAATTTATTTCTTTTGGTTAAAAATTCTACTATTTGGCTAAAAATTAATTATTTTGTTGAAAATTCATATCTTTCTTGGTTGAAAATGCAACTGAATTCTAAGATTCGTCTTTTTGGCTTGAAAATTCAATTATTTGGTTAAAAATTCAAATTTTTTTTTGCAATTCGTCTTTTTTGCTTAAAGTTCCAATTATTTAATTATAAATGGAACTGTTTGGTTGAAGCTTAATTCAATAAGTTGAAACCGGTTAATTCATTTTAAAACACCGAATTTTTAACAAAATAGCTGAATTCTCAACAAAAAAGATGAATTTCCAACCAAAAAATGAACCAAAACAAACAGCTGCACCTTTAATAAAAATAATTGAATTTCTACCCAATGAGATGAATTTTCAAGCCAAAAAGACGATTTTTCAAAATAATTGTGGTATTTTCAACCAAAAAAGATTTTTCAGACAAGAACAAAAATTGTAGGCAAATTATAATTTAAAGGGAAAATAATTTTTAACACAAAATAAAAATTTCGAATAACTATTTATTTTTGAATTTTTTTTATTTATACAATTTTATGAAAACTTTCAGTCAGTTTACAAGATAGTTAGGACTTTTTAACGCGCGGGAAAAATAGAAAAATATTTGATAAATTTTCAGAAACCTTTCAAATTTTCAAAATATTTTTAATCTATTCAAAACTGCCAAAATTCCTAAATATCTTTTAAACTGACCTAACTTATCCCTAAAATTGTTTTAAAATTCTCGAGATTCGTTTTTGAAAATTTTGGAAATCTTATTTGATGTTCTGAAACCTTTTTACATATTCTCTTAAAATTAATGTTTCAATCTCGAAACTTTTCAAAATCTCTGAACAACTTGCAAATTTTATTTTGAAATATTCAAAAAATCACATTTTGCTCTGGGTTTCTTAAAATCTTTTCAAATTTCAAATATTTAAACAATTTTTTAAGAACTTTGAAAATATTTTTCCAAATGATTGTAAATATATTTTTGAATGTTTCGAAAATCTGTTTGAGGATTACCTTAAAATAAATATGCTAAGATAAAAAATCATTTTAAATTATCCAGAAATCTTAAGAAATTTGTTTAAAAAATGTGGTTTTAAATCCTCAAAAATTTAAATTTGGTTTTGAATTTGTTGAAATCTTTTTAAGCTTAAAATTATATTTGTATCTTTTCAAGACTTCTAAATATCTCTCAAACGTATTCGAATTTTTTCTAACATTTTGAAACCATGCAAAATACAAAAATTTGCTTTACAATCTTCAACATTCTTCTCCGAAATCTTAGGATTTAAGGAATAATTTGAAATGTTTTAAAATATTCTAGAATATTTTCTTAAAATTATTTTTTGAAAATAAGAAATTAATTTAAATTCTCGATGGAATCGTAGCAAAAAATTCTATTATCTTGAAAAGTTAAAAAAAATCTTCAAAAATTTACAATACTTTAAAAAATTTTGGAAATATTTTCAAATTTTTAATTATTTTAGAATCTTTTTGAAACCTCTAAAACTTTTAAATATATTTTCAAATAATTGAAAATCTTCTCAACATTTTCTGAAATCCTGTAAATGTAAAAAAAATTGCCTTAATATCAAAGCTTAAATAATAATTAAGATATTGTAAGTTTTTGATTATAATTTTATTTTGCTCATCTCTTCAAAAGTCTGAAAAAGTTTACAAATTATAGTGTGGTAGCAAAAAATGTTAACAACAGAATTATTTCCCAATATTGAAAAAAATTATCAAGGGGTTATAAATAGAACCCTTTTGTAATTTTTTGAACATTTGGTCAAAAAGTTGAGTACTTCTTATTTATTATCCCAAATTTTCAACTCGATGTGGCTATTCGTGTGAAAATAAGTTAGGAAATAAAAAAAGTGTCGGTAAGGTAGGAATCCGGTCACGTGACCCACTCGTCACGTGGCCTTAAGGCTGTAAAATATAAAAGAGGATTTCTTTATAATCAAAAACTAAAAACCAACATTTGTTTGAAAGGCAAGTATAAAATATAAATATTATAAATATCTGCTTACGTAGAGTTTAAAAAAGAACAAAACCGATGAGGTATAAAATGTCATTATGTTAAAAATGGTCAAAATGATTTCAGAGCTTAAAAATTACACTTTCTTATAACCTCATGGGTAAAAGAAAAGGAGGTTAAAATTATTTTTAAAAACTAAATTTTTGTCAAAATTCGTGAAAATTCGTAAAACGTTTTAAAAGAAGTTGAAAAAACGACGGACGATAATAATCAATCAGCTGATTGAAACAAAACGCAGTGATTAAGACATAGAGTGTATAAGAAGTAAATAGAAGCACCACCTTTAATGCGAAGGGTGGACATACAAAAGCGTAGTCCTCTAGTGAGAGCGCCAGAAAGTTTGAAAATTCAAAATAGAAAAAAAGATTATAAATTCAAATTGCATAATAATTGAACCTCTCCAGATCAAAAGGGGATACGCGTGAATTCAGCCTGAGAAGTACTGTCCAGAAAGTCAATTTTTAAAACCGTTCGAATTTTAATTTTAAGAACTGATACTTGTAGAGAATTTCAAGGCGCATCTTTTTTTCATTCAGCAAATATTTGTAGGCATTACAGTTTTTCAAGGAATTGATAAAAACTAGATTTGTCGAAAACAAAAAATTTCAACCTTTTTTCACTTCAACTCGCGCTAACTTAGTCAATTTCCAGAATTTATCAATCTTATCAACACTAAATTACATTTTCAAGTCTTCTGAAACTAGTTAAGAAAGAAAAACGTAAATATTTTGATAAACAAAAAAGTTGTTAATTTTTTTGTGAGGCTTTGCAAAAATCATGAATTTCAACTTTCAAGCGTTTCGTTTATCGAGCGAATTTTAAGCAACAGAAAACTTTCAGTGAGAAGGTTGTTGATTAAGATCTGAAGAAGTTTTCTGGAAAGTTTTAGCTCAATCGGATTGATGGTTAAAGAATTATGAATGTTTTAAATTGCAAACGGCAATCTAGACTCCTCCTCGGCTACGAACGTGTTCCAGCAGACGATATGAAATTCAAGTCTAATAGGGCCGCGTGAAGATTGCCGCTGCAATTTAAAACATTCATAATTTTTCAACCATTAATCCGATTGAGCTAAAACTTTCCAGAAAACTTGTTCAGATCTTAATGAACAACTTTCTCACTGGAACTTTTCCGTTGCTTGAAATTCGCTCGATAAACGAATCGCTTGAAGGTTGAAATTAATTCTTTTTGCAGAGCCTCACAAAAAAAATTAACAATTTCTTTGTTTATTAAAATATTTGCGTTTTTCTTTCTTAACTAGTTTCAGAAGACTTAAAAATGTAATTTAGTGTTGATAAGATTGATAAATTCTGGAAATTGACTAAATTAGCGCGAGTTGAAGTGAAAAAAGATTGAAATTTTTTGTTTTCGACAACTCTAGTTTTTATCAATTATTATATAATAATTATATAATAATTGCTACAGGGGAAAAAGATGCGCCTTGAAATTCTCTACAAGTATCAGTCCTTCAAATAAAAATTCGAACGGTTTTCATAATTGACTTTTTGGACAATACTTCTCAGGCCGAATCCACGCGTATCCCCTTCTGATCCAGAGAGGTTCAATTGTTAATATGCCATCTTTCAGATTGTAAGTTAACACCACGAAGGAATAGTATTATCCCTGTAAGTGGGGAGTGGGACGAGCGACGTCCAAGAATTCGTTAATGCTTGCCACGAATGACAACTTAAAAGCCAAATCGTGCACATGCGCACTGGCTGTTGCCATGTCAACGATGTTAACACGCGTTGGAAGTTTTGAACTTGTGTATTGAACGAACATAAACAAACGAACATAACCTACATATGCATCGAGATGTCAAAATATAACGTAGGGGAGTGGGTGTAACACGTGACTGCGAAAACAGTTCTGCGCATGTGCACGATTTGGCTTTTGAGTTGTCATTCGTGGCAAGCATTAACGAATTCTTGGACGTCGCTCGTCCCAACTCTGCTCACCAAACACATAGGGTGATACCACTCCCTACTATTCCTTCGTGGTTAACACAAATATAAAAATATTTTTTTTATAAAAATTGATTCGAGAAATGTCCCTGAACCAATTAGAACCAAGTAAGTCACGCTTACCCCGAAAGGGATTTGGCATAATGGTATAATAATAAAAAAATAAATAAAATTCCTTATTATTTTTCACCGGTCCTCCAATCACATCCATCCCAACTTTCTCCCTGGCACGTTTCGCATCCTCTATTTATACCCGTCCATTTTCGTATAGAGCACTTGAGAAAAGTTCCTCGAAGCAACTCGAGTGGCTTTGCATCGAATGTTTTACAACAAGGGCAGTGATCCCCAGCTTTATTTATCCCGGGACATTCGATTGACGTTGAGCAAGGAGGCAAAGTCCCTCGCTTACCTTCTTCTAGCTCCTGTCCATTCTTTGAAAATCTCTGAAACTTCTTTGGAGTTTGAAGGTAAGGCTCCTTCATCTCCTTGGTCGACTTTATTCATCGTTGGTACTTGGTAAGTTGGTGGTCGGTTTGTATCTCTTCCGAAAACGAGCTTCCGCGACTAATTGGGAAGACTCGTCGCGACAGATTTCTTTCTTCTCTCACTTGCCTTGCCTTGCTTTCGGGAAGTAAAGAGAAGGTTCGCGAAAAGAGGGCAAAAAGTTTATTCTTGATCGAGGGGTCCAGAGCTTCGTGGTTGGCTGATTATTTCCAACGAGCAACTCCTATCGACTTAAGTTTGCTGGTCGTCGAGAGAGAATACTTGGAGCAAGTCGAAGTATCGACCTCGACCTGTCTCGTCGCCAGACCTGACCTCCCTTAACCCTAATGGAGGAAGCTTTTCTTCTAATGTACTCCGAATCCGAGTCTTGGCAGCACACGTTCCGACTTCCGATTACACGAAAATCGTGGCAAATTTCGAGTGAGAGCTATTTCATGTGTTTCTAAGGGAGCATCCATTAATTACGCAAGGCTTTTTCAAAGGGGTCCGAAAAATCTCACACGTTAGGGGTCATCCACAAACCGAGCAACAAACGACGTTACTAATTTTAATGTTTAGAATTCCTGAAAATAAAAAAAAAACAAATAAAATAAAAATAAATAAATTTATAATAATAATTATAAATAAAATAAAATTTTGTGGTGTTTTTCCAAATTTGATCGTTGAATTCTTGTTTTATTTTCAGGAATTCTATACATTAACTTGATTATTGGACGTTAAATGGGATCTTGAATTTGATTTTAATCTAATTTAAAATTTCCAACCTCGTTGAAAACCGTATTTTTTTACCCCCTCCCCGAAATTAACGAAGCTGTTGTCTATACACGGATTTCATGTTTATTTTGCATTTTTTCGCGTTTTTGATGAGTCTTTCTAAAGTGAGTAGAATTTTCGACTGCAAATAAGACTTTAAAAAAATAGTTGATTTTTCAACAATTTAATTACATTTTTAACAAAATAGTTGAATTTTTAACCAAGTATAGTTCAGCTCTCAAACAAAAAAGATGAAATCTCAACGAAAGGTTTAATATTTCTTATTTCATGTATGAATGTTTGAACTTTTAATCCAAGAGGATGAAATTTCAACAAAACAGGTAAATTTTCTACTAAAAAAGATAACTAAAAAAAATAGCTGAATTTTTAACTAACAATGGTAAATTTTCTACTAAATTGTTGAATTTTCTACTAGAAAGATTAATTTTCAACCACAAATGTAATAGTTAAATTTTCTATTGGAAAATTAATTTGCAACAAAAAAAAGAATTTTCAACCAGAAAGATGAATTTTCAACTAAAATGATGAATTTTCTACTGGAATAGTTAGATTTTCAGTTAAAAAATAAATTTTCAACCAAAACAGAATGATTTTTCAACAGAATAGTTAAATGTTCAACCAAAGAGATGGATATTCAACTACATAAAATGAAGAATCTCCATCCAAAAAAATGACTTCTTAACAAAATTTCTAAATTTTCTAGAAAGTAGATCAATTTTTAACCAAAAGAGATGAATTCTTTAGAAAATAGTAATAAATAAATAGTAATAAGAAGACGAATTTTCAATCAAGCAGGTGACTTTTCAATAAAAAAGGATACATATCAACAACATTGTTCAATTTTACCAAGAAGATTAATTTTCTATCGAAAGATACAAATTTCCAACAAAAGACATGAATTTTCAACCAAATAGTTAAAATTTCAACTAAAATGATGCAATCTCCAAGCAAATAATGATTTTTTAACAAAGTAATTCAATTTAAAATAAAAAATGGAATATTTAAATTTTCAGTTGAAAAAATTAATTTTTAACTAAAAAAATTTATTTTTTTAACAAAACAATAGTTACATATATATATATATTTTTTTTAAAAGAGCTACTCCTTTCGCTCCGCTAGGAATCAAACCACAGAACTTCCGATTCCCAGCGGAGCGAAAGTTGAAGATCTTTTTTTTTCAAAAATAAATTATTTAAAATAATTTTTAGTTACTTATTTTACCAAAATATTCCAATTTTTAAGCAAAAAGATGAATTTTCAAGCAAGAGGTTTAATTTTACATATAAAAAACGAAATTTCAAGAAAATACATGAATTTTCAACTAAGAAAGACTTTTTTAACCAAAAGATTTTTATTCAAAAGATTTTTAACCAAAAATAAAAAAGTTAAATTTTGAGTTCAAAAAAATAATTATTAACCAAAAAACAAAGTTTCAAGAAAATAGTTAAATTTTCAACTGAAATCAAGAATCTTCAACTAGAAAACTGAATTTTCAACAAAGTAGTTCAAATTTCCAGCAAGTAGTTGAATTTTCCACTAAAGAAGATACATTTTCAACTTAAAATGAAAAAGTTAAATTTTCAGTTAGAAAAATTAATTTTCGGAAAAAAAAAATTTCAAACAAAGAAATGAATTTTCTACAAAGTAGTGTGATTTTCAATCCAAAAAGACGAATTTTAAAAACGCTTTTGAACTTTTAACCAAAAAATTATTACTTAACGAAATTCTTGAATTTCCTACACAGTAGATTAATTTTTCAACAAATAGTTTAATTTTCAACCAAAATCATGATTTGTTAACCAGAAAGAATAATTTTCTACCAAAAAAGATGAGTTTTCAACAAGACACATGAATCTATAACTAAAAAAGATCAATTTCGAACCAAAAATATAATAGTTAAATTTTCAACCAAATTATTTTCGACTGAAATCAAGAATCTTCAACCAGAAAACTGAATTTTCAACAAAGTAGTTCACGAATTTTAAAAACGCTGTTGAATTTTTAACCAAAAAGTTACTACTTATGTAAGAAAATTTTTGAATTTCCTCCAAAGTAGATTAATTTTTCAACGAATAGTTTAATTTTCAACCAAAATCATGAATTTTTAACAAGAAAGAATAATTTTCTACAAAAAAAGATGAATATTCAACAAGGCACATGAATCTATAACTGAAAAAGATCAATTTTGAACCAAAAATAGAATAGTTACATTTTCAGTTAAACAAATTATTGTTGAAAAAAAAGAAAATTTTCAACAAAATACTTGAAAAAAATTTTGATTGCCTATGTAAATTACTCTGAATTACCTGGATTACCCTGGATTACAAGTTAATTACTTGGATTACCTAAATTACTTTGAATACTTGGATTACAAGAATATTACGCTGTTTTATAGGTGGATTAAGCTGGATTGCAAGTTGATTACTTGTATTACCTAAATTACTACGAATTATTTTGATTACAAGTGGATTACTCTGGATTAAAAATGAATTACCCTGGTCTCACAGACCACTGTCTATATTTATATCAAATTTTATTATTAATAAACTTTTTACCAGTGGGAAGAAGGGACGCCCATATCAGCAGCATGCTGCGCTCTGCGAGACCGCACGTCCACAAATTCATACTAATTTGTCACTCGCATCAAGCTCAAGTTTGTTTGTGTGTGACATCTTGCGTTTTAAGAACCTTGAAAAAAAAGAAAGAAACAGAAATATAAAATTATGACGCTACCGTGGCCGTGCGGTCTCACGGACCGCCTATGAGCTTCAAATTGATATTACTCACCAATTACACGCAGGACCACACGTTGTCACAACTAAAACTAAAGCTACTAATAACGGCAGCCCTGAGAAAGACCAGGGGGGAGGGATCCACATATCAGAACCATGGTGCGGTCTGTGAGACCGCACAGCCATACTTAAAGTGTAAATTTTAAATCATAGGATTCCCCAGTCTAAAATTAAATGCTTTCTGAAATAAAGTGAAAATATAAGCTAAAGATAAATTCTTATGGAGTCCAAAGCATTTTTAATGTAAATTTCATCTTTCTATTTTTTTTTTAAATATGCCATTTCGAGACCCTGTAGCAACGTAGTGTGCTAGTTTCGATTTTTCCAACTTTACAGAGAAGCTTTTCAAAATTGAATACCCCTCGGAATACCCAGGAAACGAAAAACGATTGACCCCGTTTCAAACGTAATTTGAGGCCTCGTGAATTGTGTATCTTGTAGAGGAATTGCAGATTGCCAACGATAGGTAAGCTGGACCGACGAATCGTAAAAGCCATTATTTTACATGTCCCCAAAAGTATTTCGTTACTGATTGAAAAAGGGTGGTGAATTGTAATCACGAATTCAAAAAATGAAAAGATCACGGCTGTTTTTATAAAATTCTTGAAATTATTTGTTTAGAAATAGATGATGATATATACTACATATCTCACGAGATTTTTTCATGGTAAAGCACTGCTTTACAATGAAAAAAATTATTTTTGTAAAACCAAATTTTTGCAATTTTCTCGGAAACAACTAAAGGTAAAGAAAAAAGTTCACATGCAACTTTGCGTATCTAGAAAAATTCTGCCAAAAATACATGTTGCTGTTTGTGATAGTTTGCATCGTTTATGAGAAAAAATAAAGCATTATATTATCAAGAAAAAAAATTCCCAATTTAAAAAATCTGTAAGCCCCTGTAACATTAATGAGTTGCTTGCCTTATGTAAGCAGAAAGTTTAAACAAATATTGGGAAAAGTATAAAAGGTCGGGTTTTCCTGAAAATCTTCTATTCATGTTTCCAAAATTCGATGAATAAAATAAAAAAGATTTTCCATATCCCTTTCGGGCTAAGTGTGTTGTTCATTTAAATAACATGTTCTTTCCGCAACACTGCTCCGACCGAGGCCACTGATCTCTTTAGCAATCACCCCAGGCGAAGATCTTCATAAAGTCAACATGTTTCCAAAATTCCATTTCTGGTTGAAAATTTATATTTTTTAGTACTTATTTGAAAATTCATGCATTTTTTTGATAATTCATCTTTTTCTGTAGAAAATTAATCTTTTTAGTTGAAAAATCAACTTCTTGGTTGAAAATGTAACTATTTGGTTGAGAATTGAACTATTTTCTTGAAAATTCCTTCTTTATTTTAAGATTCATCATTTTAGTTAAAAACTCATCTCCTAGCTTGGTTGAAAATTTAACTATTTAGCTGAAAATTCGTTTTTTGTTTAGAATTAATTTTCTTCACTGAAAATGTAACTATTCCATTTTTTGTTGAAAATTTATATTTTCTGGTTGAAAATTCATGTATTTTGTTGCAAATTCGTCTTTTTTGTTAGAAAATTAATCTTCTTTAGTTGAATTCAACTATTCTGGATTCAAATTAAAACCTTTTTTGTTAAAATATTATCTATTACATGTTTCCCTAAAAAAATTTATTTTTGTTTTCCGGTTGAAAACTCAACTGCTTCGATTTTTAACTACTTCATAAAAATTTTTTGTTTGTTGAAGATTGATCATTTTTGTTGAGAATTCAACAGCTTTTTGTAGAAAATTCGTTATTTTTGTTGCTAAAAATTAATTTTTGACCTGAAAATTTAGCTATTCCACTTTTGGTTGGAATTTTTTACTCAATAATTTGAAAATTCAACCATTAGGGAAAAAATTTTCTTTTGTTGACAATTCGTCTATTTGTGTAGAAGGTTCATCTTGTTTCTTGAAAATTCATCAATTTTCTTGGGTTTTGTTAAAAATGCGTCTTTTTTCGTTGATTTCAACTGCCTAATAATGTTTTTTTTGTTGAAATTTATTTTTTTAACTGCAAAATTACCTGTTACATTCTTAGTCCAAGACTTATCTTTTTTAGTTGAAAATTCAACCATTTGAATGAAAATGTGTGTATTATATTGAAATTTCGTCTTTTGGTACAAAATTAAGTTTCTTGGTGGGAAATTCATCTTTGTGATTTGGAAATTCAGCTTTTCAGCAAGAAATTTAACTATTTTGTTAAAAGTTTAATTGTTTTGTTGAAAATTCCTCCTTTTGGAATGAAAATTCATCTTCTATGGTAGGAATGAGAGAAGTCATCTTTCTTGGTTACAAATTTATCTCTCTTGACTTAAAACGAACTTTTTTGTCGAAAATGCAACTTTTTGGGTTGAAAATTCATCTGAATTCTAACCAATTCGTCCTTTTTGCTTGAGAAATCACCGACATATTTGTTTGAAAATGCAACTAAATTTTGTTGTGTCGACACGGAAACCCCAAATATTTCTCACCACTGATTTTGGCATCAATAATTTTAATGAATAAATAATTGTGGACATAATGTTGGTGGATATTTGAGTGAATTATAGAAGGGCGTTATAATTAACAACGAACCAACGATTCGCTATCGAAATTCAGGATTTGCCCTAATGAATTTCGCATTAGGTATTCGCTTGAACGTCCTCTGGTTTCCTATCAAATATAGGACTCGATGGCATGAATTCTAACATTCTAACATAATTACTGAAATCGCCTCACTCAGCGGAATGCCTCGTAATAATACTGGTTCCTGAATTACGAACGGAATCCGCGAATCCGTCGAAACGCAATTATTCTATCCGCAACGTCCCGACACGGAGGTGGTACGTGCTACTTTGTAATGGTGCAGCCGTGTTGATGCACCGATCGCAAATAGTTGGTATTCAATTAAAAGCATTTTCCAACTAAACCAGTAAACAGGTAACCGTGATGCCTTTTGGGGAATGACTAAAATCTCATGCTTTGCTTTTGATATACGATTTAGGTCAAAGTGTGGATTTTCAATTAGAAAGGTACGAGATCTGTCCGAAAAGTATCCGACCTTGTGATGTAGCAGGAATAAGAGTTAATTCTGATCAATGAGTGTAGTTCCATCGTACCAAGCTTCAGCGGCGTGGCGTCGCTTATACGTGAGTGGCGTGGCGTATCCAGTGGCTTAGAGGTGGAGGGGATACATAGGTTGGAAAGAGAAGGCGGATACCACTCTCGGACTCCTCGCTCACTCCTGTGTATCCCCTCCACTTCTAAGCCACTCGATACGCCACGCCACTCACATATAAGCGAAGCCACGCCGCTGAAGCTTGGTTCGGTGGAACTACACTCAATAACGATAATATCATTTTGAAAGTACTCCCCTTTGGAAGCCACAACCTTCTTTAGGGATCCTTCCACTTTCGGAAGCACTCCTTAAAGTCACCTGTCGGAATCACTGATATATATAATACACTGGATGCAGGATTCAATAGAAAACGCGTGTGCCTACTTGAAGGCTTCGGAGCCGCCATTTTTTAGGGATGTTTTGGTTCGGGGCCATTCGGGACAGATCGGGATATACGGGAGATTCAAATGTAGTATGGCAGAGAACTCAAAAATATTAATAAAAATCATGTAAAATTTAGTTTATTGTCAATGAGTGAATCGACTAACACTGGAAAGCTTAAAAAAAAGTAAAATAGTAACCATACTTCTTTCAAAAAAGTAACCGAAAAGTAATAATAATGTGTCAAAAAAGTAATCAAAAAGAAGTTTTTTTTTTACCAAAAAGACAAATTTTCCACAAAAATTATTAATCTTGAACAAAAAAATATATGTTTAAGAAAGTAGTTCAACTTTTAACAAAATGGTTGAATTTTTCCGACTACAAAAAAAAAAAATTAATATAAAAAACAGAATTCATTAAAAAAAGACGATTTTTCAACAAAATAGGTTATTGTTCAACCAAATTGTTGACTTTTTAAGCCACCAAAAAGGTCAATTTTTACAAATCAGTGGAATTTTCAACCAGTAAATATGGATTATTGATAAAAATGTTATCTGTCAACCAAATAGTTGAATTTTCTACGAAAACAGAGGAATCTTCAACCGAAAAAGACGAATTTTCAACAAAATAAGTACATTTCTAACCAAACAGATGATTTTTCAAATAAAATTATGTATTTTCAAACAAAAGGGTGATTTTCGATCCAGAAGATTAATTTCCCTGTTGGAAAAATTTGTACAAAAAAGTACAGAAACCTAAAACTAGTTTTATAGCAATCTACAAATAAATACAATAAATTACAGGAAAGTACAACTTTTTTCTATTATTGAGACGAATTTTGTACTTTTATTGTATTTTTTTGTACATTGTTTTATTTTTTGTAGTTTTAATTTTCTACTAGAATTTACAACTACAAGAATCTACAGGAATTTACATGTTTTGCAGCCAAAAAATTGTTCTTTTTCGTTCTATGATGACAAACATTTAGAATTATGCAATGAGATAATTTTAAATTAAGTTTTGTACCTGATCGCTATTACAAAAAAGATTCTATGTTTAAACTTTAAAGAAATGGTAAAATATTGAAACACAATAATGAAAAGTCGTTATTAAACACCAAAAAACCTTATGTTTGAAGTTTTTTTCAAATATATAGCAATTGATTGGACACCACGTATATGCCATTTAAAATTATCTCTTTTCAATATTCTCAATATTTGTCATCCTAGGTTGAAAAAGAACAACTTTCTGACTGCAAATAAAAATTGAACAATTGAGAAAGAATTGATCAAGGTCATTTAAATTAAAAGATTCGAACTCTTGAAGATAAACTTTTTTTCTGTTGAAGTTACAAAAACTGAACTGCAAATTCGAGCACTCAAAGTTAAATTTTTTTAAATTTTTAACTTACAAAATTGAACCTTGAAATTTGTTTAATTCAAACGCTCAATAATTTACGCGTATAAAATGGAAGCTTTTAACACTTTTCAATTGAAATTTTTCAAATTAAAAGACGTTAAACTGCAAAATTTTAAATTTTAACTTTTATACATTGTACAGTTAAAAGATTAAAAAAAAACAGAAATCCACGCTATCATTTTCAGTGCTGTGAATTGAAGAATTAATCAAAAAATTTTTTAAATTATATCATTTTAAGCAACTTGAATTTTTCCTACAATTTTTTGAAAATTCTGCAAAAGTAAAAAAATTACTTTAAAATCATCCTGATTGTTTTGAAAATTTTATTAAATATTCTTTTAAAATTAACTAAAAAAATAACAACTTTTTAGTCATTTAAAACCTTTCAAAATGCTTAAAAAGCTTATAAATGTTGTGTTCGAAATGTTCAAACATCTGCATTCTCTTTACAATCTTTTTTAATTTTGCTCTTAATATTAATTTTTCAAAATAAAAAAAAAATTTTAATCCTCTCAGCAAACATAAAAATTATTTTGTTTTCTTAAAAGCTTTAAAGATCCATAAAAAGCTTCAAAATTTAATTTCGAAATCTTCAAAAATCTAAATTTAGTATTTTATTTCTCGTAATTTTGTCCAGTTATAAATTAAGTTTGGATCTTCTCAAAACTTGTAAATATCTCTCAAAATATCTCAAATTTTTGCTAAATTGATAATTGTTCAATTGTTATTTATGCATCAAAATTCAATAATTTCACTTACATATTACAAATTTGTTAAATAGGGCAATTAAAATTGTATGGAAAGTAAAATATTGCTGAATATCCCAAAACAGTCTTCAATAATTAAAAAAATACAAATTAAATGGTTAAAAATGGAATATTTTAGATTGAAACAATATTTGAATAGGATTTGGAATTGAATAAGAGCGCTTAATTATAAATTTATTAATTTCATATTATTTTAGAATTAAGAATAGTTTATGAAGTTTCAATCAAAAGTTCACATTTGTTTAACTACTGAGGCTTTCAAAATAAAAAATTTATATTTTTAACGTTAAAATCTGTTCAGAATCGTCCTGTAAAATCAATAATAATTGTTCAATTTTCAATAATCGCACTACAGTTCATTGTGATTTATTATAATAGGAAAAGTTCTTGGTAAAAGTGAAAAATTATTTTTATTGTAGTTTCTTGTAGAACATTATATATTACATATCCTACCAAAATTGACAGTAAAGTACAAGTCGAAACAATTTTTAAGTACAGTTTCCTAATATTTCAACTTCGGTGAAATCTTGTATTTTTTTGTAAAGATTCGTAACATTCTACAATAATTTTACGTACAATTGAAAGATTTTTATGACGTCAAACACCCAAATAAAAAATGTAAAATCCTGTAGTTTTCTGTAATACATTGTAGATTTTTACGACAAAGTAAAACGCATATTATCAATAAAAAGTTATACAAATTTTTGAATTGTCGAAAGTCATACTTTATTGTTAATTTTTTTTTGCTTTTCTACAAGAAAATACAAGAAAAAATTAAGTATTTGTATTTAACTGTATTTTTTTGTCAAATTTTTTACATTTTGTACAAAAAAGTACATGTTTTAACCAAGAATTACAGTTATAGAAATGTTCTACTTTTTTGTAAACATTTTTTCCACCAAAAATTTTTAACATAAATTTGTCAACTTTTAACCGAATTTCAACTAAAGAAGATAAATCCTCGTTGAAAAATATAATACATAGTTCGATATTTCAACAAAAAACATTACAATTTTTAATTAAAAACTAGCAATTTTAGCTAAATTGCAGGTTTTATCAGGATTCATAATAATTCAATTGATAAATATTCTAAACCACGTGTTTACAAAATGTGTATTCCACCAATTTAAAATCCCATCGACTTTCCTTTTTTTGTACTGTTCGATTATTTTTATTTATGTAATTACTTTTAATTGAGTTTTATGTAGTATCCAGTTTTAGTCGATTCACTCATTGACAATAAACTAAATTTTACATTACTTTTATCAATATTTTTGAGTTCTCTTCCATACTACATTTGAATCTCCCGCATATCCCGATCTGTCCCGAATGGTCCCGAACCAAAACATCCCTAAAAAGTGGTGGCTCCAATGCCTTCAAGTAGGCACAGATCGTTTCATTGAATCCTACATCCAGTGTATTATATATATATACATATATATATATATATATATATATATCAGTGGTCGGAATAGCTAACGACTGCTTTGTCACATTTTGTTTTATTTCTTTTTGGTCTTGAAATATTTGTCCTTCTGGAGGATACTTCAATTTCGGAAACAGTTAGAAATCATAGGGAGCATGTTCAGGACCCTATGGGGGCTGCCAAAGATATGCAAGGACATGTTTCACCAGAAATTTCTGAATGAGCTGCGATTCTTTTGACCTCCAACAGCAGTCGTGGAACGAATTTTGCAGCCATTAATTAACGCTCGCACTCATTACATATTTTGAGGTGTTTTTGGCCTGTCAGAGCGAGGTTCAGTTTCCATTGAAGTACAAAATAGTTGAATTTTAAACCAAATAGCTGAATTTTTATCTTACAAAGATGAATTTCAACCAAGAAGATTAATTTTCTACTAAAGGACGAATTTTGAACCAAAAAATGAATTCCCAAGTAAATATTTGAATTTTTAACTGAAGAAGATCAGTTTACAATCAATGGAATTATTAAATTGTCAGTTAAAAAAATGTATTTTGAAACAAACCAAAAAAAGAATTTTCAACCAAAAATGGAATAATTAAATTTTCATGTAATGAATTAATTTTTAAACAAAATAAAACCCAATTTTTAACAGCATTTCAAAATTCTTAACCAAGCATGTGAATTTGAAAATAAAATTAACAAAAAGTAGTTCAACTTTCGATTTTTTTTTTCAACAGTTCGATTTTCAACCAAAAGAGATGAATTTTTAACAAAAAAGAAGAATTTACAACAATAAGATTAATGTTCTACCGGAAAAAGTAATTTTCAACAAAATAAATCAATATCAAAGCAGAAAAAAAGGAATTATATACAAAAACGTTGAATTTTCAATCCAGAAATATAATTTTTCAACGAAAAAGTTAATATTCCAATAAATAGTTGAATTTTCAAGTAAATGTTTTAATTTTTAATTGAAAAGTTCAATTTTCCACCAAAATAGTGGAATTTTACACCAAAAATATTAATTGTCAACAAAAAAGTTGATTTACAAGTAAATAATTGAATTTTCAACTAAAATTATGAATCTTCAACCGACAAAAATTAATTTTATACAGTAGTTAAACTTTGAAACAGTTAGTTGATTTTTTAAAGAAAAAATATGATTTCTCAACAAAACATGTAATAGTTGATAGTTCAACCAAAAAATTTTTCATCTGAAATTGAACATAGTTGAATTTGAACAAAAAGGACAAAGATTTAATAAAATAATACAATATTTAACAAAAACTGATTGATTTTCAAACAGGCAGTTTCATTTCTAACCAAAAAAAGATGAATTTCCAACCAAATTAATTAATTTTAAAGCCCAAAAAAAATCATCTACAAAAACGTTGAGTTTTTAATGCAGAAATATAATTTTCCAACAAAAAATTAATATCTTACTAAATAATTTAACTTTTAAATAAATAGTTTAATTTTCTACCAAATTAGTGGAATTTTCTATCAAATTAGTGGAATTTTTAACCAAAACTATTAATTGTCAATAAAAAAGTTAATTTGCAACCAAAAAATTGAATTTTTAATTAAAATTATGAATCTTTAACCAACTAAAAATTAATTTTTTTTTCAGTAATTGAACTTTAAAACTATTAGTTGATTTTTCAAAGGAAAAATATGAGTTCTCAATGAAACATATAATAGTTGATATTTCAACCAAAAATTTTTTTAATTTTATATCGAAAACAGTTGAAATCAAACAAAAAAGACGAATTTTTAATAAAATAATGAAATCTTCAATCGAAACTGAATAATTTTCAACCAAGCAGTTGCATTTTTGACAAAAACAGACGAATTTTCAACAAAATACATGAATTATCAACTAAAAGAGATCATTTTTTTTAGCCAGAAATGGAATAGTTACATTTTTAGTCAAAAAAATTATTCGTCAACAAAAAAAAAACAAATTACAACGAAATAAGTAAATTTTTAACGAAAGAAATCAATTTTCAACTAAAGTAAATGTTCAACTAAAATGATCAATCTTCAAAAAGTAAATTTTCAACAAAAGAATTGAATTTTCAACCAAAAGTACGATTTTTTAATCAAGAATATTAATTTTTACCAAAAGAGACGAATTTTTGATTAAATACATTAATTTTCAACAAAATAGTTCAATTTTCAACAAAATAAATTAATATTTAAATAAAAAAGATAAATTTTTGATCAAAAATGAAATAGTTAAGTTTGCAGTTAAAAAACTTAATTCTCGACAAAAAAATAAAAAAAATTTTCAACCAAAAATAACACGATTTTATAACAAAATAGTCAAATTTTCAACTACAGAGATAAATCTTTAACGAAAAAAAAATTAATTTTTCACAAAGTAGTTCAACTTTTAACCAAATAGTTAAATTTTTGACTAAAACTAATGACGTTTTAACTTTTTAATTTTTAACTAAACACGACAAAGTCCGATACAAAAATATAATAGTAGACTTTACAATAAAGAAAAAATTAACTTTTAAACGAAAATAGTTGTATTTCTTCATTGGATTATATTAATTCAGTTCCCATTTAATCAAAATAACGAGGAAAAGGGGACGTTTCTTGAAAACAGGGAGGACAAAAAATAATTCTTTCAAAAAGGGGAAAAGAGGGGAATAGGGGGGAAAAAGTAACTTCAATTGAAATTTTTGTTTCCTGAGATACAAGTGGTGTTATAGAATATAGATGACACTAAGAAGCTATAAGAATGAATGTTGAGTGTTTCGAAAAAGTGGTATTCTAGACCATAAGAAGAAGCTAGAAGAATGGATCTTAAGTCTTCCCTTGAGTCTTCCTTTGAAAAAGTAATTTTGGGATTTATATTTTTCATCGTGGTAAGTGATAGTGAAGAGTGGTTTAAAAACTTTGAGGTAAAAGCTGCCATCCTGGTGAAGAAGGTTGCTATCTAAAGTTTGCCGAAAGGTTTGTTCTCTTGCAATCCGCATTGCGATCCTAATGGCAAAATGTAGATAGCAACTTCCTTCACCAGGATTTTCTCACCTGCTGCTGCTCTTATCGTTCCACATTACAAATTTTCTCAGTCCAACATTAAGAAAATTTATTTTGCCCTGAAGCAATAATTGAAGTCAATTAGAATGCAAGTGGTATTCTAGATCATAAGAAGAATCTAGAAAAATGAATTTTAAGCCTTTCCTCGAGTCTTTCTTCGAAAAAGTGATTTTGGGATTTCAATTTTTCATCGTCGTGAGTGATGGTGTAGACCTGCAGAGTGTATAGAGGTTTGAAAAGTTGGAGGTGAAATCTGCCCTCGTAGTGAAGAAGATTAACGGCTTGCCGAAAGGTTTGTTTTCCTGCAATCCGCATTGCGATCCTCATGGAAAAATGTAGATAGCAGCTTCCTTCACCAGGATTTTTTCACCTGCTGCTTCTCTTATCGTTCCAAATTACAAATTTTCTCAGTCCAAGACTAAGAAAATTTATTTTGCCCTGAAGCAATAATTGGAATCAATTAGAATACAAGTGGTATTCTAGATCATAAGAAGAAGCTAGAAGAATGGATCTTAAGTCTTCCCTTGAGTCTTTCTTTGAAAAAGTAATTTTGGGATTTCTATTTTTCATCGTGGTAAGTGATAGTGAAGATTGGTTTAAAAAGTTGGAGGTGAAATCTGCCATCCTGGTAAAGAAGGTTGCTATCTACAGTTTGCCGGAAGGTTTCTTTTCCTGCAATCCGCATTGCGATCCTTATGGCAAAATGTAGATAGCAACTTCCTTCACCAGGATTTCTTCACCTGCTGCTTCTCTTATCGTTTTACATTACAAATTTTCTCAGTCATTAGGAAAATTTATTTCGCCCTGAAGCAATGATTGGAATCAATGAGAATACAAGTGGTATTCTAGGAAAATGAATTCTAAGCCTTTCTTCGTGTTTTCCTTTGAAAAAGTGATTTTGGGATTTCAATTTTTCATCGTCGTGAGTGATCGTGTAGACGTGTAGAAGTGTAGAGTGTAGAGAGGTTTGAAAAGTTGGAGGTGAAATCTGCCGTTCTGGTGAAGAAGATTAACGGTTTGCCGAAAGGTTTGTTTTCCTGCAATCCGCATTGCGATCCTCATGGCAAAATGTAGATAGCAACTTTCCTCTCATCGTTCCACAATACAAATTTTCTCAGTACAAAATTAAGAACATTTATTTTGCCCCGAAGCAATAATAATTGGAATCAATTAGAATACAAGTGGTACGAGTGGGATCATATCTCGGATCATATGAGGAAGCTAGAAAAATGGATGTTAAGCCCTTCCTTGGAAAAGTGATTTTGGGATTTCTATTTTTCATCATGGTGAGTGATAGTGAAGACTGGTTTAAAAAGATGGAGGTGAAATCTGCCATCTTGGTAAAGAAGGTTGCTATCTAAAGTTTGCCGAGAGGTTTGTTTTCTTGCAATCCGCATTGCGATCCTCATGGCAAAATGTTGATAGCAACTTCCTTCACCAGGATTTTTTTACCT
>CAKNYM010050415.1:89361-110057 GCA_932195095.1 Andricus curvator
AAGGAAAGGGGAAATGAATTATCGGAGGGGAAATTAGGGGTGGGAAAGTAAGGGAAGTGAATGAAAATGATGGGAGGGTAAGTAGGCGAAGTTAGGGTAGAGCATGTTAGGAAAGTGTAAGAAAATTATGGGTGGGGAAGTAGGGAAAGTGAGAAGAAGTAGTGAAAGTAAGGGGAAGTGAAGGAGGGAAAGTAGTGGAAGAGAAAAAGTTAGGAAAGTGAAGGGAAACTATGGATGGGGAATTAGGGGAAGTGAGGGGAAATTACGTGAGAGGAAGTAGTGGAAGTAAGGGAAAGTGAGGAGAAGAGAACTACGGAAAGCGCGGTGTAGTGAGGGGAAGGAAAGTATAAGAAGTAGGAGTATGGGAAGAAATGAGGAGAAATAAGGACACGGTAAGTAGGGCAAATGAGGGGAAATGATAGGAGGGGAACTAGGGGTAGTGATTGGTGATATGAGAAGTGGAAAGTAGGGGGAATTTGGGGGAATTTGGGAGGGGAAGTATGAGAAGTATTAGTATGAGAAGAAATAATGGGAAAGAAGGGTAGGGCAAGTAGGGGAAATAAGTGTATATAATGGAATGAAAAGTAGGGGAACCGAGGGAAGGGGAAATAATTGGAGAGGAAGTAGGGGATGTGAGAAGAGGCAAAGTAAGGGAAGTGAATGGAAATGATGGGAGAGGAAGTAGGGAAAGTGAAAAGTAGTGGAAGTAAGGGGAAGTGAGGAAGGTAAAGTTGTGGAAGTAAGGGTAAGTGAGGGAGGAAAAATAGTGGAAGTAAGGGAAAGTGAGGAGAGGAGAACTAGGGAAAACGAAGGGTAATTAGGGGAGGAGAATTATGAGTAGTGTAAGTATGAGAAGAAATGGGGGGAAATATGTACAAAGAGAGTAGGGAAAATAAGGGGAAACAATAGGAGGGGAACTAGGGGTAGTGAGGGTTAATTTGCGGAGGGAAAGTAGGGAAAATTAGGAACGGGACGTACGAGAAGTATGAGTATGAGAAAAAATAAGGGGAAATAAGGGTAGGGTCAGTGTGGAAACTCAGGGGAAATAATAGGAGGGAAACTAGGGGAAGTGAGAAGAGGGGAAGTGCATGGAATTATTAGAATAAGGGTCGAGTAGGGGAGTGGAGGGGGGGGGCGAGGGCTGGTGAAGGGAAGTAGGGGAAGGAGAATGTTAACTGGAGTAGCGATATTCAAAAAAAAATTATTTTCAGTCCATCCTACTATAGAGCTCTATATCAACCCTCGAATGTGCTTTCTCATTTTTTTATAAATAATTTGAATTTTGAGAAGGTTTTTTTTATTTTTCTGAAATTAATTTTTAATCGATTTTAAATTATGTAAGAAAATATTGTTCTATAGTAATAAATACATAAATAATATTTTTTATTTATTTATGCAGCCCAACACATTTTATATGAAATGACGTTATTCGTAAATGGCATTTAAATATTGGACAGTAAATCTATATTAAAAGAAGAAAGAGCAAAATTTTCACACCGGTTTAATTTTGTTGTGGCAGGTATGCGGATTAATCTGAGACTGAAGAATTTGAAATGTACATGGCAGAAATAATATAATGAACAAAGCATATTTCAGTTTAAATGACTTGCGCTTTAATTAAAAGTGTCTAAATAAAATATTTTATCGGATAAATTATTCTGATGAGTCTATTTTTTAAGCTTGAAAATCATTGTCTAATTCTACATTTCTGCCAGGGAATGTACAAACCTCCTTAATGAATATTGGCAGAATTAGTCCAGATCCAACCTTTCTTAATTTAATCTTCTCTCTTTTATTGGAATTGGTCATTTAATTACGTGTTTGCGAATGTTAAAATTTTAATATCACCCAGATTCTAATAGAAATTTCCATGAAAAAAAGTAATTGCAACTAGAATAAAACATTTTTAATTATCCTATCATGAAATGATATTCTTGAAAATGTCTTATTCATTGTTTATATAAGTTTCTATTAAATATTATTCTAAGTTTAATTGAATATAACTCAAGCGACTGTTTTCAGTTTGTTCTTTTGAATTTTCTGGAATTTTGTAAATCGCAATTTCCAAACGAGGAATTTTAATTCCAAACATTTATTTTTAAAAGAGAAAATTTAAATGGTTGATGATTCTTTAATAATAAATGCAACATTTTTGTTCTTAACTTGTTGACCAAGTGTTCTAAAAATGATCATGACCCTTGATCGCATTAAATGAGGTTATATGTATTTTTATCTAATGAATTTTCTGCATCATGAATTTAGTAAATCAAAATTTCTTAATAATTTTATTTGATGATAAAATTTATTGTTGAATGTTTCTAAAAATTATTGACAAAAGAGATAATTTAAATTGTAATTATTTTTAATATTGGGAAATAATTCTGTTAACATTTTCGTATCGACAATGAGATTTATGAGCAATTTTAAAATGATTTTTTTTTATTTTCAAAGATTACTTTTAAGCTTCGATGATTTCAAAATATGTCGAAAAAGAATCTGGAAGATTTTAAGAAAATTTTTTTATTTTTGCAGGACTTGAACAAATTTTGGAAAAACTTTGAATTATTTCAAAAGATATTTCGAAGCTTTAGAAGGTTGGAAAAGATTTAATATAATTAAAAATTGAAAAGATTTCAAGAAACTTTAAATAAAATGTAGATTTTCAAGATTTTGAAATAAAATTTTGGATGCTCTTTGAGGGTTTTGAAAGGGCTTAATATAATAATTTTTTTTCTTAAGATTCCAGGGAAAATTAAATTTGATTTTTTATTCTGAAAAAATAATTTAAAAACTATATTTTAAAACATTTCAAATTATTTCCTTACATTTTAAATTTCGAAAAAGAATGTAGAAGATTTTCGAGCAAAATTTCGCAATTTTGCAATATTACAAAATTTTTTAAAAAGCTCGAATAAGTTCGAGAGATATTACGAAATTTCGGAAAGATACAAAAATAATTTTTATCGTACAAAGATTTCAACAAATTCAAACAAAATGTAGATTTTCCAGAAAATAACAAATTTTTCTTAAGATTTCTGGAAAAATTTTTAATGATTTTTCATTTTACAAAATTTATTCTAAAAGAATATTTAAAAAGATTTCATAAGAACTTGCAAAAGGTTGCCAAAATTGTCAAAAAAGAATCTGGAAGGTTTGAAGTTTTGAGGCAATTTTTTTAATTTTGCACAATTTTTCCAAAAATTTAAGAAAAATTTGAAACATTGAAAAAATATTTAGATGTTTTAAAAAAAATTTTAATAATAAAAAATGTGAGAAGAACTGCTGAATATGTAATTTTCTTTGATTTTCAAGAGTTGAATTTTCAGCTACTAAAAATTCAACTGCTGAAAATTAAATTTGCTTGAATCTTCAGCAGTTGAATTTGAGAAAAATTGAATATTGAAATTTCAGAATTTGAATTTTCAACTTTTGAAAATTGATGAAAATTGAAAATCTTTTTTTTGAAACTCTTTTCAACTGTCTAAAATTGAATTCTTAACAGTTAAAAATTCAATTTTTCTAAATTATCAACAACTAAAAATTCAATTAAATTTTTTTTTTAATTTTCAAGAGTTGAATTTTCAACTCCTAAATATTCAACTGCTGAAAATTAAATTTTCTTTAATTTTCAAAAGTTGAATTTTCAACTACTGAAAATTCATCTCCTGAAAATTAAGTTTTCTTTAATTTTCAATAGTTGATTTTTGAAAAAAGTTGAACATTGAATTTTCAACATTTGAATTTTTAACTGTTGAAAACTGAAGAAAATTTAATTATCGATTGTCAAACATTGTACAAAACTTGAAATTGAATTCGCAACAGATAAGAATAAAATTGTCTTTAATTATGAAGAGATAAAACTTCAATTTGAAGTTTTCTTTAATTTTCAAGAGTTGAATTTTCAACTACTAAAAATTCATCTCCTGAAAATTAGGTTTTCTTCAATTTTAAATAGTTAAATTTAAAAAAAATTTGAACATTGCATTTTCAACATTTGAATCATCAACTGTTGAAAACAGAAGAAAATTGAATTTTCGACTGCCGAAAATGGTACAAAACTTGAAATTGAATTCTGAACATATGATAATGAAATATTCTTTAATTATATGAACAGATAAAACTTCAATTTGAAGTTTTCTTCAATTTTCAGAGTTGAATTTCTAACTACTAAAAATTCATCTCATAATAATATTTTTTTTCAAAAATGGGTCGACAATGGCAAGTAATATTTTGATAAATTAATTGTTATCCAATGGACTCTCAGTAGAGAACTATACTCTGTTCCCCGAGAGAAGGACCTGAAGAACGACCAATTTTGGTTTTCTTCGCGCAGCCTATTGTTAAATTTTCTCAAGAAGGCGGCATTTCTTGACATGTTGCAGCCAATCCGAATTGAAGTCCTTCAACTTCATGAAAAACTCTTTTCTTGATTGATTTACGACATTGGTCGACAGTCTGGTTTTTCACTGATATCTGATTCGGCGACCTTACCGCAGCAGGGGTCTTTTGCCCACAGACAGGTCAAGGGAAGGAAATTTAAAAACTGTCAATTTTGCAATTAGCGATTTGAAAATAATATAATCAGCATCTACGAATTTTTCCGATTCCAATGATATATTACTTGCTTCGAAAAGTTCAAGATTTGAAGAAGTTCAATTGAAGAAACTTTAGCTCAATATATAATTTAATATTGATTAGTTCTCCAATTTTCAACCTTTATGGACAAATTACATGTCGTTGGAATCGGAATAATGTGTACATTCCGAATATATTACTGTCAAGCCAGTGATTGGAGAATTATTAATTTTTAACTTCTTAATTTTTGTCCATTCTCCGTTGTCCCCTGTAACTCGAGACTTGCACGCGGTGAGGTCCTCTTCTTTTACAGCTAACATCTGGTAAAAATCTTTCGAAACATTTAAAAAAGAAACCCAAAGAAAGTCATAAATATTCCAAGGGACCAATGAGAAGAGAAATGAAGAAACTACGTGTAAAAAAAGGGTAAGGACACTCCTCCATCGAGAAACCACAACCCCCATGCGCGTCTTCAGGTCCTTCTCTCGGGGAACAGAGTATAATAAGATTTTAAAAAATAACGCAACTTTGATCATCTCCTTGTAAGGCAAAAGTATTTTAAGATAAATAAATATTTATTTGTTTACATTGATATCTTTTTTAATATTAATTTCTAGAAGTATTTGAGTATTTATATTTTCATACATAAATATGCCCTTTAAGTATGATATTTAATTATAATTCAAAACGAAATGTCACTGGTGATTGAGGATGATAATTTGAAGGTACTGATTGTCTTCATTCCATTCTCGTACACAATAGATGACTAGATAATGAAACACCTAGTCTAGGTGACTGGCAAGTTTGTCGCATTTAGAGAAGCATTTTATCCTTCATAATTGGATGCTGTAAAAAAAACTGCCTCGAGGGTAAAAGAGGGATGAGGGCTCTCGTTGAAGCAAGAAGAAAATGAAAGTAAAAAATCCGGATATCATCTCCTCTTCCTGGCAGATTACATGGGCCCTGAAAGATTCTACAAATTATGACGTGTTTGATCAATTTTTTTATTTCTAAATTTTTTCCCCATCACGGGACAAAAACTGGTCAATCAAAAATGTTATTTTCTTTTTTCTTGTTTTTTTTTTTTTTTGCGATCGGAGAATACGTACAAATATTTATTTATTTCAGCAGCCATCGAGGTCAAACAAAATAGGTATTATAAAACTTCTAGCCACTCATCCGACGAGCTCGAGGCACACATACGAGCGCACAAACGCACCGCGCGTTTGGGAGAGTGTGTGTGTGGGCCACGTACAGGCGAACCTATTTTCGAGTTCCCAGATTTGTCGGACAAGCTCGTGAGTGCTCTGAGAATCTTTTCCCAATCACTCGTAATATTTTTGTAATTATTCACGTAAAAAAAAAAGTGATGAACCGTTTTAGAATTTTCACATCGAGTTCGTCAATCTTTCTCAAAGTTTGCAGGATATTTACGAAAATACATAAATATCCGATGAATTTTTCTCATATCCGAGACCTAGCTACTAGTTCGTGACTTTTTTACGGATACATTTATTCCGTTTAAATCGTCTTTTAAAAACGCGAGCATATTTTGTACAAAGCATGTTTTGAAAGTGTATTAATTTTTCGAATTTTTTTTTTCCTGTTTGGAAAATGAAATAATCTTAATAGATTGGTTTAGATTTTTAGAATCAACCACAAATCTAAAATTGTGTAAAAATTTTTGATATCTAAAATCCAATGATTTTTTATTAAAATAATCGATTTCCGGTATAAAACACCTACAAAACAAAGAATTGTGGCAAATGATAAATAAATCAGATAATCTGAAGAATCTTACCATTTTTCTATAAAAATACCAATTTTTGACGAAAAACAGAAACATAAATTAACAAAAAATTGTTCCAAACTGTAAATCTTCTTCGAAATTGAATAATTTTTTTTTAAATAACCGATTGCCGGTGAAAAAATTTGAAATAAACTTAAATTGTTGAAAAATTATCAATCTTTTTTGAAATCTAACGATTTTTTACTAATAATGCCGACTTCCGTTGTAAAACGTCAACATAACCCAAATTTGTTAGAATAAATTGTGAATATTCTTTGAAATGTTTGAAGATCAGAAATTTTTTTGAATAAAAAATAACTATTTCTGACGAAAAACACCTAAATGATCCAAAATTAAAAATAAATTTCACATCTTGTTCAAATTATTATGATTTTTGTTTAAACCTACCCATTTTCGATATAAAACAACAATGTAACCTAAAATTGTTCACATATTTATTATATTTCTTTGAAATCTAATGATTTTTGAAATAAAAATTTCAGCCTCTGACAAAAAAACCATAACATAAAATGAAGGTATTTAAAATTGTAAGTTCAATTTTTGGAATAAAATGATTTTTGTTTAAATTAACCGATTTCTGGTGAAAAACGCTAACATATTCTATTCTTGTTTCAATTTTGCAATTTTTTTTCGAATCTGATGATTTTTTCATTAACAATAGAATTTTTCGACTGAAAAATTAACATGATACAACAAAAATTGTTGAAGAATTGAAGATTATAAGCCGTCTTTTGAAAACACGAGCATAACCTAAAATTGTTCAAAAATTTTTTATTTTTAAAATTCAATGATTTTTCATAAAATGTACCGATTCCCAGTACAAAACAAAAACAAAACAAAAAATTGTGCGCAAATTAAAAAAAAAAAATTTTAATTTAATGACTGAATCATAATTTGTGAAATTTTATCATTTTTTAAATTAAATATACCAATCTTCCACGAAAAACACCCATAACATAACAAAAAATTGTTCAAAATTGTAAATCTTCTTTGAAATTGAATGATTTTTGTTTTACATAACAAATTGCCGGTGAAAAAAGTTAACATAAACCTAAATCTTTCGAAAATTGTAAATCTTTTTTGAAATCTAATGATTTTTTTACTAAAAATACCGACTTTCGTTTCAAAACGTCAACACAACCTGAATTTGTTCAAATAAGTTGTGAATCTTCTTTGAAATGTTTAAAAATCAAAATTCTTAAGAGATACAAAATATTGTTCCATTTTTTGTTTTATTATCTTTATTTTTTCAATATTTATCTTTGAAAATACTAATTTTCAATGTGAAACAAGCAATAATTTTTCAATACAAATTTCAATTTCTGCCAAAAAACACTAACATTTTAAAATTGGATTTGTGTATACCCTAATATTTTTTGAATGTTCTTTTTTTTTTTTTTGAACTAGTGATTTTTTATTGAAAATAGAAATTTTAGACTAAAAGAAGTTGACATAACATGATAAAAAATTGTTTAAGATTATAAGTTGTCTTTTAAAAACGCGATCATAAGCTCAAATTCTTCAAATAAATTTCATCTTTGAAATCCAATGATATTTTATTAAAAGTACTGAATGTTAATCTAAAAAATCTTAAGAATTTTTTGAATTGAAAATACCAATTTTCGACAAAAAACATAAAATAGCAAAAACTTGTTTCAAATTGTAAATATTCTTTGAAGTGGAATGATTTTTCTTCAAAATAACCGATTGCCGGTGAAGAAAGTTAACATAAACTTAACTTGTTTCAAAATTGTAAATCTTCTTTAAAATATATATGGATTGTTTCCTGGGTTTTGTGTGTTTCCTGAGGAAACACACCAAAATAACCTAAAGTTATTGAAAAATAGTAAATATTCTTTAAAATTGAACGATTTTTTACTAAAAATACCAATTCCCGACGAAAAACACAAAAATAATCCAAAATTTTCAATAGATCCAAAATTCAATAGATTCAATAGATTTTTGACTTAAAACAACAATGTAACTTAAAATTGTTTGGAATTTATAAATTTTTTTTTTTAATGATTTTTTAATAAATATTTCAGTTTCCGACAAAAAAAACTAATGCAATCGGAAATTTTTCGATCTTGTGAATTTGGTTATATTCAATAACAATTATTGGATTTACATTTAATGATTTTTGTTTAAAAATTCCATTTTCGGATAAAAACACCAACAAAACCTAAAGTGGTTGAAAAATGGTAAATATTATTTGAAATAATTTTTTTTTATCACAATAATTCCCGACGAATATAACTAACATAATAATAACCGAAAATTGTTCAAAATTGTAAACATTCTTCGAAATCTAATGATTTTTGTTTAAAATAATCGATTTCTGATAAAAAACGTTAATAAAACCTGAAACTGTTCAACAATTGCAAATCTTGTTTCAACTGTAATTATTAAGTTTTAAAATTTCAGCTAAGGTGTAAAACACTAACGTAACTTTAGAAGGGATTATTTGTAGTTTTAATTTTTTGAATTCAAAAATTACGATATAAAATAACTTCAAGTAATAAAAAACCAATTAGTTTTAATTGCTTAACTTTATTAACTTAACGTTATTAACTTAGCTTTTTTTTTGTTAATTCATTCAAAGGTGTCAAAGTTTCATTTTTTTGTTTTTGTAATACTTCAAAGTAGAAAAATTGCAAGTCGCTTTAGTTTAGTTTCAAAACAATTTGCTCGTCGCAAAACCATAAATTTTAATATTAGAGAAGAGGCTTCGGGGATGGAGTCACTTCAGTTTGAATTTTAGAGTCCATAATAAGATTTGACCCTAGTTCTGTTTCCTTTATTGCGCCCGTCATAAAAATTTTACCTGACATTTAGGGCAGATTGGTACCTACATTTTTCTCCTCAGTTTATGCCTGACTTGCAATTTTTAAAACGCTTCAATTTTTTAATCTTTTGCAAACAGTGAATTTATTTTCAATTATTTGTTAATTTTTTTGTAAAAATATTTCTTGAAGGATGCAAAATTTCTCAATATGAATATTTTTGTTCAGATTTTTGATACTCAATGGTAATGGTCCACAATTTGTTCAAATATTAAGACTTTCAATTTCAGATTGTAAAACATTGAAAGACTTAAATATTTAAAAATTAAACTTTGAACATCTGAATTTGAAATTGTTCAATTTCAGAAGCTTTTTATCATAAATTAACCATTTTTTGCCGTCTCAAACTAACAGAATATTTAAAAAGATTTCATAAAAACTTGCAAAAGGTTTCCAAAATTGTCAAAAAAGTATCTGGAAGGTTTGAAGTTTTGAGGCATTTTCTTAAATTTTGCACAATTTTTACAAAAATTTAAGAAAAATTCGAAACATTGAAAAAATCTTTAGAAGTTTTAAAAACAATTTAAATAATAAAAAATGTGAGAAGAACTGCTGAAAATTAAATTTTCTTTAATTTTCAAGAGTTGAATTTTCAACTACTAAAAATTTCACTGCTAAAAATTAAATTTGCTTGAATTTTCAGCATTTGAATTTGAGAAAAATTGAATATTGAATTTTCAGCATTTGAATTTTCAACTTTTGAAAATTGTCTTTTCAACTGCCTAAAATGGAATTCTTAACAGTTAAATATTCCATTTTTTTAAATTATCAACAGCTAAAAATTAAATTTTATTTAATTTTTTAATTTTCAAGAGTTGAATTTTCAACTACTAAATATTCAACAACTGAAAATTAAATTTTCTTTAATTTTCAAGAGTTAAATTTTCAACTACTAAAAATTCATCTCCTGAAAATTAAGTTTTCTTCCATTTTCAATAGTTAAATTTAAAAAAAAAAGTTGAACATTGAATTTTCAACTGTTGAAAATTCCAGAAAAATGAGATTTTTGCATTAAAGGACAGTGTTAAAAGTGCTATATTTACATAATTTTACATAATATTTTTTTTTTTCAAAAATGGGTCACCATTGGCAAGTAATATAAAATATAAAAAGTGTTATAAAATATAACACTTCATTTCAAATCACCTTGTTTTTAACGCCCTTTCCACTCATCATAGGCATTTTATTTTGAATAAATATTTGATCATCAAAAATGGAAAGAAAAAACAAATATGACTTTTTCGGAAAAAGGGCATATTTAAAAAAAACTTGATCACTGAGGATAAAAATTGGCTTTTTATTCTTTATTTACGAAAATAATGAAAGAACTTTTTCGAAAATATACCATCTGCTTTGGCGATTTTTAACTCTTTTAATAACAATACAAAAAAGTTTAAAAAATCATTTTTTAAGGTAAAATATTTATTTGTTTAAAAAATGCCTATGTTCAAGGAAAAATTCGTGAAAATCCCTATCAAAACTACACTCAAGAAAAAATATTTAGGATTTAAAGAAAATTTCTTCGAATCAAAGAAATATTTTTTTGTTCCAATGATAATTTTTTTTCACTTTAAAATTATTTTCTTTATATTAAAGTTATTTTTGGTTAAATGGAAAAATTATTTTGAAGCACCGTTTTCTGTAATTCAAGAAAATATTTTTCTGATTGAATACACACTGCTCATTTTTATAAATAAAGACTGAACATCCCACTTTTTAATCTACAAGCTTTCAAAGGGAAACCCCTAAGCTTTGTTTGGATATAAAAAACGAAAAAAGTTGAATTTGTTTTGCATTTTCATTTTTGATGGTCAAATATGTATTTTCTCAGAAAATGTTTATGATCACTGGAAAGGGTGTGAAAATACCTATTGAAATTGTACTTGAAATTTTTTAGCGCTATTAGAAGAGTTAAAAATTGCTGAAATAGATTATATCCACGTTAATCCCAAAACTTTCACCCTTTCTCCCTTGGTAAATATTTATTTAAATAAAAAAAATTTTACCCAACAACAACTTTGATTTCTTGAATGGGTACACTTGAATAATAATGCCACAATAATATGAATGTTTAACTTTAAAAAACTCAGTTTTCAACCAAAAATGGAATAGTTGCTAAAAAAATTAATTTTCAACAAAGTAATAGAATATTACAATAACTAATTTATAGTCTTATTATTCAGTTAAGCACCCAATCAAAAGCCTCCCTTTCTTGTAATTGTTTCAATTTACAATCGTATCTGAATATTTAAATGTTCCTCCTTCATCAAGAGTAATCTCATAGCAGAAAGAATCAGTTTTTAGTACACCAATTATCCTCATACTTAAATATAACCTCCGAGTCTGAATTTGTGAAAGAATTCATAATGAGCAAATGACGTAAGTCCCTTTGACAAGTCTCTCTCGTGAGGGACTTAAAATTAACTTTTCCAACTCTGGACCTAGCGAGGAGGATAAGTTGTACGTATATCGGAGTGACAGGCTTCCAGCAACACGAAAGACTCCAATTCCATCTCGTGGCTGCTGCGGCTGCCGAGTCACGCGAGTCATCAAAGATTCAAAGCCCGAGGGGCCAGCAGATGGTCCCCACTTCGTGATAGTTGGGAGCTGGCAACACCGTATCCTCAATCAGGGTTCAGGCCAAGAACCACTCTCTGCTTCTCTGGCTTAGGTATGCGTTTCTCGGCTGGCGTAGTCGGAGTACCTGGACCCGCGAACATATGGCAACACTGTGGGGGCCTGAGGCCCGAGGCAGGCCAGGCTGCGTGTCAAGAACCGGCTGGCCCCTGACGTCGCCATTGTCTGGGCTCTCGAGAGTGCACGGTGGTTAGTCCCCACTGTCGAGAACATGGGAGTGGGGAAACCACTACAGTCTCCTTCGCCTTCATCGCTTCGAACCTCTACGGCTTCCCCCCACCACTCCACTTCCCTTCTCCATCATTATGCGTCTTTTCTGGGTCCGTGCCCCCTCTTCAAATCGTGTTTACCGCGTGCCAACGTTCTGACCCCTTTTATCCTGCAGAGGCGAGTGATCTTTTGGGCCCATTACTCTCGGAGAAATGTCTGCTCAAGGTGACGATCGGGGATTGAAAGTAACGCGTTCATGGTGACGTCTTCATTCAGTTTGCTACTTTTTGTCATTTTATTGGGACCGACGCTTTGTTAATTGTCAAGTGGGAGTTGGGTTCATAAGGGGGCCTGAGTTTCAGATTCCGGTTTAGTTTGCTTTGGACTTGAGAGTTGGAGAATTTTATTTCAAATGAGAAAGTTCTGCATTCTGATGTTCTAAAATCTAAGATAGAAAATATTTTTTTAGTTTTCGGCGAAGGTTTACAGAAATCTTGAGAATATATACTGCTAAAAAGGTTAGGGCCTGTTCAAAAACGACCACCGGCTGTTTTCAACACTTTTTCCACATCTTCTCTTCTTCGTCACAATCACACAACGCTTGAACCCCCTGGGGTGGCGTCACAAATACGACTCTCCCCCCCCCCCCCCCATTTGAAGTCAAACTTTTTCCTCAATTTCATCTGATAAACGCTTGAAAGAAATCACGAAACATACAACTATAATATTTTAACAGACTTTACAACTAAAAATGGTCTCAAATCAGGGGAAATAGGGCGATTCGTCACGAAATGAGGGGAATAAATTCTGAATGTTTAGAAATGAGAATGTTTTAGATTTTTAGAATGTCTTAGATCTCACAATTTAGAATGTTTTAGAAAAAAGTTGAATTTTTAACCTGAAAATATGAATTTTCAACCAAGAAAGATGACTTTTCAAACAAATAGTTGAATTTTCAACAACTACAAAAATCAAGTTGGGACCAAACAGTTGTATTTACAATCAAATAGTTAAACTTTCAAGCAAAAGAGACGAATTTTTAACTAAATATTGAAACTCTGAACATTCGAAAAAGAAACTTTAAATCCAATGTTGAATTGTCAAACAAAGAAGAATTGATTTTAACCACGAACAGTAAAAATGTTAAACAAATAGTCGAATCTTTAAGCCATTAAGCCGAACTTTTTATAAGACAGTTGAATTTTTTACTTAGAACTTTTCTACCAAAAAGGATGAATTTTCAATCCAAAAAGACGATTTTTCAATAAAATAGCTGAATGTTCAACAAAACTGTTGAATCCTGAACAAAAAAAAAATAATTTTCAACGAAGAGGTTCAACTTTCAACGAAGTTGTTGAATTTTCGAACAAAAAATGATAATTCTCAACAAAAAATATTTGAGATTCCAAACAAAACAATATTTCAATTTTAAATTAGAAACAGTTGAATTCCAATAAAAAAGACGAATTTTCCAAAAATTAGTTTATCCTTGATCAAAACAGATTAATTTTTAACCAATCAGTTGCATTTTCAACCAAAAAAGATAACATTTATACAAAAAAAGATGAATTTTTAAACCAAAAATACAAATTTTCTACAAAAGAATTGAACCACCAAATTGTTAAATTTTCTAGCCAAAAATACGAATTCTCTAGAAAAAAATTGAATTTTCAACCGCAAAATATAAATTTTCAACAAAGAAATTCATTTACAATCAAATAGTTGAATTTTTGAATGAAAACGATCATTTTTCAACCAATAATAAAATAGTTGAATTTGCAGTAGAAAAAATGGATTTTCTATCCAGAAAAGGAATTTTCAAAAAAATAGTTAAATCTGCAACCAATAAAATGATTGTTTAACAAAGCAGTTTAACACTCAACGAAATAGGACAATTTTTAATCAAGACGATTTTTTTTTACGAAAAACATGATTTTATAACAACATACTTAATGGTATACATACATAAATTTTCAACAAAATAGTTCAACTTTTACCAGAAAAAAAATTAATTTTGGACCAAACAGTTGTATTTACAACCAAACACTTAAATTTTCAAGCAAAATAAATTAATTTTTGACCAAATAATTGAATTTTCAACCCAATGTTGAGTTGTGAAATAGAAATAAAATAACTTCAAGGACGAATTTTGTAAAAGATAGTTGAATTTTCAACCAAGAAAGATCAATTTTCAACCCAGAACTTTCCTACCAAATAACATAAATTTTCAATCCAAAAAGATGAATTTTCAACAATATAGTTCAATCTTCAACCAACACAATGAATTTGTGAGAAAGTAGTTTATCTTTTAGCCAGGTAGTCAAATTTTGAACCAAAAGTATGAATTTTCTATGAAAAATCGCCTATTAATTTTCAACTAAAAAGAAAAAGAATTTTGAACGAAATAGTTTAATCTTCCACAAATAAAGTTATATTTTAACAATGTAGTTCAATCAAGTAGTTGAAGTTTCAACCAAAAAAGATAATAAATTCTCAATGAAAATGTAATTAATAAATTTTTCAACTAAAAGCCATAATTTTTCCACCAAAAATAGAATATTTGAATAGTCAGTTAAAATAACTAATTTTCAACAAAATAAAAAGAGAATATGCAACAAAAAATGTTCAATCTTCCACCAATACAAATGATTTTGACCAAAGCGGTTCAACTTTTAACCAAGTAGTTGAATCTTCAACCAAAAAAGATGAATTCTCAATAAAAAATTTAGTAGTTGAATTTTCAACTAAAAACTCTTAGGGGATCTTTTTTGAGAATGTTGTCAATCTTAAGAGTGGAAAATATTTTGTAAAAAATTTGAATCAATACTACTGATCTATTACTATTATCATTTTCGAAGCTTATTTGTTTTTTTTTATATTAAAAATTTTGATATATTAGTTTGTAGAAGTGTCATTTTCGTTCTTAAAACTTTTTTTAGCACAGAGCACTTTAAATTCTCAAACGATCATAAGCTCACTTACAAAAGTACTTGAACATGGTAAATTCTCAAACCGACAAATCGTAAAAAAAAAAATAATCCGAGTCCTAAACTGCTGATTTGGAAGCTAATTTCGTATTTTCGAACCATACGTCTTCATTAAAATAAAGTTATCTTCTTCAAGTCTTGTCAAGAATCAGAGCAGATTCTCTTAGCGAGGGAGGAGAATCATAAATCAAATTCTGAAATTCATCAGGCAGGAAACGTAGCCTCTTGCATAACAATCGCAGTAATCTTAACTTTCGGAACCTTCCATCTTTCTCTGATTTTCTTGCTTTTCCATTTACCTGTTTCTGTAATTTTATATTTACAGTAGCTTTGTGTAGTCGGACTAAGTCTGACGAATTTTAGATTTCGTTGAATACATTAGAATATTCTGCATGATTTTGTAATGACCTTGAAAGTTCTGGAATTTTCTGAAATGTTCTCAAATGTTTATTGGAATATTTCATAGCATTCTGAATTTTTTTGTAATGTTACTTTAATTTGTAAAAACTTATCTGAATATTCTAGAATGTTCTTGACTTTTTGTGAATATTCGGGAATTGTCCGACTCAATGATTCTGCTCAAGGCTCTGGATATATTCACTTTTTTTCTGGAATATCTTATTATTTGGAATTTCGTAGAATTTTTCGGAATTTTCTTGATCATTCTAGAATTGGGCAATATTCTAAAATATTCAGAATATTTTGGAATGTACCTAAATATTCTAGATCATTATTAAGTTCTAATCTAGAATATTCTGGAATGTTCTTGACTTTTTTGAAATAATCTGGAAGATTCTGGACTTTTCAAAAATATTCTCGAATGTCCTTTCACAGGCTTTAACTATGATTCCTAAACGCGAGTTAAATTCTTTCTATAGCCTATTTATATGCCGGAAGCATCGATGCATTCACCGGATAAATCGCACTGAAAGAGGAAGCAAGCCATGATGTAAATTTCGCTCTTTGTGTTACACGCAAAAGTTTTAGGACATTGGAATTTTTTAATTAACATTATTTGAAAAATTCCGTAATACTAGCCCTGGTAGAGAATATTGATTTCTTAAAATTTACATAACTTTGTTTAGTAAACCGAGGACATTACGGCATTTTGTAAATTTTTATTTGCAGTCATGTAAAATGAAATAGGGTGATATTTGTTGTGAAAATATAAATCATTAATAAAAACGCGTCAAAATTTAATTGGAATATTAATAAGGAACAACAAAACTAGTGAATAAAAATTACCTGACAGTTGGGTAAAATCAGACGGAATATTGAGTGCAGATTCAAGCAAAGAAAGCATAGGAATAAAAAAAATAAAATAAAATAGGAACAAAAACATCTTTCTATTAAAAATATGAATTTAATTTAATTTTTGCATTTAATATTAAACAGTATCAAGTATGAAACGTTGTAAATTAAACAATGCTAAAGCATGTTTGAAACTGGATAATAACTTTTTAATCTTTTAAATTTTGCATGGTCTACATACTTATGCGTGTTTTTAATTTTTATTTATGTAAAATCCATGAAAAGTGTCTATTAATTCACGAATCTTCAATCAGACATTATTCATTTAATATGTTTCAATTTTCAACTTATAAATTTTTAACTAATCTGAAGCTTTTCGGTTAAAAACAATGAAATTTTTAATCTCTCTTATTTAAAATTACTCAACTTTGAAGAATTTGTTTACAAAACTGATAAAAGTTCTATGTTTTAAAAACGATTTTATCCTTGAGATTGTCTAATAATGCAGGTACTGCAGGTGTTAATTTTAAGTTATTCAGCAGGGTGGCCGTTGCACCGGGAAATGACGGGGAATTTTTTTGATTGGGAAAACCGGGAAATCACATAGAATTTCTTTTTTTCTCAGAAAATTTAAAAAATTTTTAGAAGAAAAATCTGCAAAATTTTGAAGACTTAAACAATTAATCATTAAAAGCGTTTGAATTAAAAAAACTGTTGATAAAAAAAGTTTTAGGTTGATCAAATGTAAAAATAATTAAATTAATGATTTTTAAAGTCGAACAGTAGTTCAAATGTTAAAAGTTGAACAATCACCGATTTTACAAGACGATTTTGAATCTGTTCAAAATTAAACAATGTGCAGATTTTAACGCTGAAAACTATACTTTTTCAATTTGAAAGATTTAGTAGTTCTACTAATTTAAACGTCCGAATAAAACTTTATAAACTATTTTCATTTTTCAAATAATTTCTAATTATGAGATTTATAATTAAACGCTTTTATTCAATTTTCAATCTTCTATTTAATTTTTTGTATTCTAAAATATTTCATTTTAACCCATCCATTAAAAAATTTAAATAAAAAAAAAAAAAAACAATATTTTAATATTCAGTAATATTTGTGTGCTTATTAAGAATTAACAATGACAAATCTTATATTTGAAAATAAACAATTTGAAACTGAATTTTAGTTAAAAAAATTTCAATCTATAAATGACAGTCTTAGATTTTGATGTATAAATAAGAATTGAGCGATTATTAATTTCAAAAGGAAGGTTCGAAATTTGATTATTTAATTTTTTCCGATTTGAAAGAGAAATTTTTTTTTACATTTGTATTAAGTTGAAGACCGAAAAATGTTTTATTTTTAACATTTTAAATATCTTCATTGAGTTTGAAACGAGGAAATTTTGTTTTTCAATATTTTATGAATTGGAAGGATACATTTTAATCTTTAACATTTTTATTGAGTTTAATGGAAGAAATTTTTATTTTCAAATTTTTACTGAATTGGAAGAGGTTCTTCTTCTTGTATTTTATCATTTTTATTGAGTTGGCAGGAATGAAATTTCGAGTGTCAAGTTTTTTTAAGTTAAAAGAGACCAATTTTTTCTTTTTAATATTTTTGTTTACAGGACGGGGGAAAATTTGAGATGCGTAAAATTCAAATGAAAGGTAAAACTCTTTTATTCACAATTTTTTACTGAAAATTTGAAAATTTTGAAGCTTAATGGCATTTAATTTTAAATTGTTGGATGGGGAAGTGTTAATGGCTGTCATTTATACGTGTAAATTATTAAGCTTTTGAATTAAAATTTTCAGATGTAAAAATTTGTTAAGCTTCGCTAGTAAAAGTTAGAAATTTGAAGGAGTTTTACTTTGAATACTTTAATGTGAAGTTCAGTTTTGATTACTTTGAATGGAAAATTTTTCACAAAAATGAGTTTGAATTTTTTAATTTCAATGACCGTGAAAAATTTTTGCAACCCCAGAAATGACCCCGCGATTTTTTTTCCATGATCATTTAACAATCTTTTATTTTTAAAATTTTCCATAAAAATTAAACATTAAGAAGGCAAAACGAAATCAAATATAAATTTTGAAAAATCAGATAAAAAATGCTTTAAACTTCAGCCCTGAGAATGTTGACGTGCCTAGGCGATTCTCATTTTGCCTTACTGATGTGTAATTCTTCTCGTGATAAAAGTTAAAATCTCTGAAAAAATTCTTCCATTTAAAGTTTTTTTTAAAGGTAATCTTTAATATCACACAAAAGTAAACTTCATATAATTAACTTCATAAAAATTTACATTATGTTGTGTTATTTTATAATAGACTAGTATGAACCTAATACAATTCCTAAATCAATTATTACATAACAGAATTTTCACTTTTAGACTAGAGATTTTTCACAACTTTTTTGTATTATTTGTACTTATGTTTTGTATTAAATTCGAAAATAACTGCAAACTTTATCTAATTGCAGTAATGTCCTCCATTTACCGAACTAATTGTAAGTGAGAATAGGGTTTTAGTGCCCTGGTAAGCAACGAACGCCCTGTTTGAAATAAAATAATAAATCAATGAAATTGCATTAGTTAAACTAAATATAAACTTCAATATGCCAGGCCGACGTGCGCTGATATATGTTCTGTAATGTTTCAAAATTTCAGCGAGATATATTCTTTATTTTAAATACGGATAGTTTGTGACATCATAGAATACCAGTTTCTCTTAAGAGAAATTTAGTTTAATACATGAATGATTGATAGGTTGAAAAGATTTATTGATGAATTCTCTAAATTTGTAACCGTCTTCTTATAGTACCCATATGATTAATGGCAATCAATATCCATTTGAATTAAAATTTATCTATTTTAAAATATGGGGTCAATGAAATTGTATCATTAATATAAGTATCCAGCATATGAAACCTAGGTTCGTAACTCTGAATGCGACTTGATTAATTTGATAGTGTATAACTGGTTCTTCCAGAAGGAAGAAGTTATACGAGCAACATGTTTTTTCACGATGGTGATGGGACGCTACCTATTTTTTAGTATTTTTGTGGCCCCCCCCCCCCCCCCGATTTAACGTAAAAGAGACCAATTTTTAACAAAATAGTTGAATTTTGACCAAATAGTTAAATTTTCAAGCCAAAAAGACGAACTTTTTCGAAGACTGTTGACTTTTCAACAAAAAGGTTCATTTTAGAACAAGAAAGATGAATTTTCAACCAAGAAAGATAAATTTTCAAGTTTTTACCGTAAAAGACGAATTTTCAATCCAAAAAGACGAATTATCAAGAAAGCAGTTGAACTTTCGCAAAAAAAAAACTGACTTTAACTGACTTTAAAGTTGAATTTTCAATAAAATAATTATACTTCCAATAAAATAGTTAATTTTTTAACCAAATATATGATTTTATCAAAATAGTTGAAGCTTCAAGTTAAAAAGATGCATTTTCAACCAAAAAGTTCATTTTCAACAACAAAAATTACTTTTCTACCACAAAATATGAACTTTTTACCAAAACACAACATTTTCAACCAGTTTAATTAAACCAAAAAAGCGAATTTTCAATAAAATAGTTGAATGCTCTACTAAATAGATGAATTTTCAATCAATAAGGTGAATTTTAAACCTAGTAGTTGAATTTTCATCTAAAAAGGATATTTTTGAATTAAAAATGGAATCCTCAAATTTTCAGTTAAGAAAATTAATTTCCAGAAAAAAACGAAATTTTAACCATGTTGAATTCATTGAAAAAGGCGAGTTTTTCACCAAATAGTTGCATTTTCTATCAAAAAGATGCATTTTCCACAAAAGAATTGGATTTACAACCCAATAGTTCAATTTTTAACTTATAAAGGAGGAATTTCCAACAAAAAAACGGATTTTTAAAATGTAGCTGAAATTTTAAATAAATAGATGAGTTTTCAACTAAAATGAATCATAAAGAAAAGAAAAAGTGCTTAAATTCTTGAAAGTCTGATGAAAAATTAATCCTTATGAGGTGAGTTTTTATTTAAAAAAATAAAAATTAAACACTGCGATCTTAAGAACGTTTCGAAAGTGTTGAAAAATTATTATGTTTTAGTTATTTTTATAATCAAATTTTCGCTTATTCTTCATATTAAAGTTACTTTTATTCATGTTATATAAAAGTTCAAAGTTCAATAAATCTGATTTCATTCAATTCCATTTTATGGTAGAATTTTCGTTTTTCTCAAATCTATAATGCCCATAAATGTGAGATTATTCTGCACCCTCGCGCTTTGTAAATCAAATTTCGAAAGAAGAAAAAAGTAATGAAATAAATTGATGAGATAAATTAGTTTAAAAAACATTGATAATTAGTATAGTTGAGTACATATATATATA
>CAKNYM010050415.1:110457-132306 GCA_932195095.1 Andricus curvator
TTTTTAATATGTCGCAACCGACTTCGACGAAATAAAATAAAGTTACGCAGTAATCATTTTTGATTGTGAAAATTGTATATTTATTATTTTACGAACATATAAATTCAGAATACTTCATATCAAATATATATATATATATGCATTTCCCATTTTTTTGTTTCTTTTTAGCTGAAAATTAAACGCGTTGAAGGAGAAATAAATCTGATAATATTTAAAGGTCGCTCATCGTGAATTTGTCTGTTTTCACATAAAAATCCATGAATCTTGAAAATGGCAGATCATGACGCAAAATTATACAGAATATGAAAGATGCGGTTCATTAAAATTAGTATTTTTTGTTTAGAAGCTTTTTTTTTAATTATGCATGCAGAAATAAGCGTATAAAAGAAAGTTGAACATCACAGGCCTTAGCGATGAGAAGGGAAATAGACTTGAAAATGATTACAGGCACAAAAAGAAGAAAGTAAAACTACTATTCAAGAAAAGTAAAGATGAAATAAAAGCAGAAAAAGAGAAGAAAAGGCAAAACTATTTTGAAGGAAGCAAGAAACTGTTTTATAAATGGGCGTTGTTCATATAAATGAAGGTAAAAATACAGAGTTAGGCAGCATGAGAAATAGCAAGGGTGAAATGCTAGATACAGACGGGATACTTCGACGCTTTGAGAGACTCCGTTCATTGTTTTTTAAGAACCTAAATAATTCAAATTTGTATTTAAGGTATCCCAGTAAGTGGAATAGATGAATAATGCTTCTCTATTGTAATTTTCTTCGCATATTTTAATCATCTGCATGTTTTAAATGTTTGTAAAATTTTGCGTTATGATTTGCCGTTTTCGAGAAAAATCGGATATTATTACATTGAGTTCTCCTTTTACGTGGATAGTTTTTACCCAAAAGAAACAAGGAAATTAAAATCGGATATTTAGTATTTTTTGCATTATTTTTTTTTTTGAGAAAATTTAAAAAAAAATCCAAAACACATTTTTCAATTCAGATCTACATACTTCAAAATCAGAACTGTACTAAAATTTGCTGCCCTACAATTTTTTGTAGACCCTGCTTGCTCACCAAACATGACTCGCTAGAATTGTAGATCCGCCTTTTTTACAATAATAGTTAAAAAATTGTCTTCAATTATATTGAAAATTTTGGAAACGATTTTCATAACCGGTTGTATCTTTTTTCTATGATTAAAACGATATAAGAAACTCATTTTCGAAATTTTGTAGATCACTGTAGTGCAGATTCGTACAATTTTCTGCAGATCCTGCTTTCTTACCAAACACGACTCGCCAGAATTGTAGATCCGCCTTATTTACAATAATTATTAAAAAATTATTTCCAATTATATTAACAATGTGAAAAAAAATGATTTTCATAAATGGCTCTGCCTTTTCTCGACGATTTCAACGATATGAAAAACACATTTTCAATCGTTGGTAGATCCTGCTTTCATAAATATCACGGCAGTATACATGTGATAGTATATTATTAAATTCGTAATGAAAGTATAAATAAGAATATCCATTTTGTAATAAAAGTATGAAATGCAGAAAGAACCACGTCACAATGCATTTTCCAAGAATCATAAAATATGAAAAAATTAAATTTCTTTATTGTTTGTAGTATAGTGGACTTTCTGTAGGTACAAGTGGCAAGTGCTTTTCTCGGTAGTGATTTCTGATACGTAATATATAATATCGAGCAGACCTGGGGCGTCGGTAACTGGGTAACGCCTTTACTTCCAACATTGCAAACCTCGTCTTTGACTGCTGCAACGTGCACATCGCATCGTGATCTCTTTTTCCTTTTCAAAGTGCTCTTTAGGGTCAATTACACTCCAGAAACTTGAATCTAAGGTACACGTTCAAGGACTCGCCAGGGGCATCGGCCTAAGTCAAACACCAAGAACCATATTTTCAGTCCATAAATTATTTTCCCAAGAAACTGTTTCAAGATTATAAATTATTATAACACTCAGAGAAAAAGTTGTTTTAAAACAAAAGCAACGTCTTCTTGCCTGTTTTCTTTTGAACCGCAGTAATCGATTTTTTACACAAACAGAAATATTTGGCTGCAAGATCAGGCGAAGCTAGTTGCTATCTATGTTCATTAGGGTGGCTAAAAAATCCATTGGAAATGTTTTTCTTCTAATTTTCATGCAAATCGCCTCTTGGAAATTTTTGTCTTCTATTTTTCATGCATATCGTCCCCAAATTTGTTCGAATAAAAAAAATTAATTCGTTTGAAAAAAATGATATTCAGAGGTTCTGCAAGCCCCATAAAGTTTAACAAATATTTCTCATAAGGAAAAAGGACGTTTTTGTATATTTTATTCAGTATCGTCAATATTAAGTGAATCGAGTTGAAACTCAACATTTTTCTTCGCAATTACATATAATATACAAATCAATAATTAATTTTTGAATATCAACGCCATATGTCTGTTTTATTGGGTCCCAAAAAACCTCATAAGTGAAAAATTAGATTTTACGAGATTCTGACGCTAATTATGATTTTCTTGCAGTTTCTCAAATACAGATTGTTTCTAATATATACAATTCTACTTTCTGCTGATAATTTGATGTTCACATGAAGTGTTTAAACCATCTGTTATAGTTTTTAGCAATTTTCTCTTAGAAAGGAGTTAAAAAATCAAGGTTTTTTCTCAATTTTTCAACTTATTTTTAATTTTTTATTTAGATCGAGGCAATAATCAATTAAATTTAAAACAAATAACTCTTCAAATATTTTATTATTATTTATAATAATATTCTCTTAGAATAATGCTACAAAAGTTGCAGTTTTTTATAAAAATTATACACTTCTTGTCGAATCATCAATTAGTGTGAGGTAATAATAATTAATTAGAGTTTACAAAAAAAATGTTCAAACAATTTATCAGGATTATTAATAATATTCTCTTTGAATCATGGTAGAAAGTTACCATGTTTTCTAAAGTTTTTAACTTTTTGTTCACTTCTTTCTTAGAGTGAGTTAATCATTAGTGAAACTTAACAAAAATAATTGTTTAAAGTAATTATGCTTGTTCATAACTATCTTCTCCTATAGTAATGCTAGACAGTTGCGCTTTTTAAAAATAAATTTTCCACTTTTTGTCAACTATTCACTTAGTGAGGTAATAATTAATGAAAGTTTACAAAAATAATTGTTTGAAGAATTTATTATTGTTTATAACTATATTCTCGTAGACAATTGCTAGAAAGTTGCGGTTTTTTAAGAATTGTTAACTTTGCTTTGGCTATGTTTAGTTATAAAAAAAAAATAAGGAAACTATAGAGAGAAACATACTTAAAATTTTCTATATAGATCATAGTAAATGTAAATTTTTCTTAAAGTTACCTTCATTAATTATTATCTCACTAAGTATAAGGTGGACAAAAAGAGACCAATTTTAGAAAAAACCGCCACTATCTAGCATTACTACATAAGATAGTTATGAACAATAATTATTTGTTCAAACAATTATTTTTGTTAAATTTTATAAATTATTACCTCGCTTTAAGTGAAAAGTTGACAAGAAGTGGGAAATTTCGGAAAACACAGCAACTATCTAGCATTAATATGGGAGAAGATAATTATAAACAATAATAATTTGTTAAAGCAATCATGTTTTTTAAATTTCATTAATTATGACCACACTCTAAGCCAAAAGTGGGCAAAAAGTTAAAAATTTCAGAAAAAGCCACAACAGTATAATAAAATATTTTTTACCAGGATCAGGAAAATGAAAATTTGGTCAGGGAAAAACTAGGGAATTTCCAAAATGAAGTTTTGCGGCCATCCTGATATAATAATCTTGTTACTAATTTATTTGCCTTATATTTCTATTTATTTTTTCTTGAAGTTGCTTCCTCCTGACAATTTAATTTTCAGTTAAAAATTTTATTACTCGATTGTAAATTCGACTGTTCTGTTAAAAATAAATTTTTCTTTTGAAAATTCACCTATTTTGGAAAAGGTGTACAAATTCATCTGTTTTAGTAGAAATTTAATCTTTTTTGCATAAAAATTGGTTGAGGATTCAACTATTTTGTTGAAAATTAATCTTCTTTTGTTGAACTGAACTGTTTTTGATTTAAAATTCAAATATATTTTGGTTAAAATATCTTTGGTTGAAAATTTAACTACTTTGATGAAAATTCATATTTTCGGGTTGAAAATGTAACTATTTTACAGAAAATTCGTCTTTTGGCTTCAAGCTTGAACAATTCTCATTAACTCATTTTTCTTTCTTGTCTGAAAAAACTTTATTTGTTGAACCTTCATTCGTTTGGTTGGAAAATTCATCATTGTAGTTGAAAATTCACCTTTTGGGTTGAAAATTTGACTATTTTGTTGAAAATCCTTTTTTTTTTGTTTAAAAATCCTTTTTTTTTTGTTTAAAAATCCTTTTTTTTACGGAAATATTAATTTTTCCATGTTCGTTTGAAAACAGATTTTTGTCTGTTTTTTTTTGTGTGGAAATATTAATCGTTTTTGATGATATTCTTGGCAATACATTTAATCTCAAAATTCCTGAAATTTCTTTAAAGTACCCTAAACCATTTCCAATTCTTTGAAATCTGTGGAAATTCCTTGAAATTTTCTAAAGCTTTTGAAAATTCCTTGAAATATTTGTAAAAGTTCTAAAATATTAAAAAGCCTTCGGAATTTATTGAAATTTCTTAAAGTCTTTTAAAATATCCTAAAATCTTGAAAATTCTTCAAAATCTTTGCAAATTTCATGAAATATTGAAAATCTGTCCAACTCCTTAAAACTCCCTAAAATCCCTCAATTATAGAGAATATATTATTTGAAAATTTATTCAAATATTATCAAATCCCTTGAAATTCGATAAAGTAAAATGAAATATGATATTTCTTGGTTTAAATTCAAAATTTCTTAAAATCCTTTAAAGTACCCTACAGTATATCCTCAATCCTTTGACATCTTATAAAATTTCTTGAAGTTTTTTTCAGCTTTCGGAAATTTCTCGGAATATTTAAAACAGCCTAAAATATTTAAAATTCTGTGAAATATCTGAAAATCTGTAGAATTATTTAAAATCTTTTAACTTTTGTAAATCTTTGAAAATACCTTGAAATATTGAATATCTCTCAAAATACTTGCAATTCTTCGAAATCCCTTTATTCTTGTGATTAAATTTTTAGAAATTGTGTCAAAACATTATAAAATCCTTTCAAATCCCGTGAAATTACATGAATTCTGCAAATATTCCTTGAAATTCCTTGAAATTAATTGAAATATTTAAAGTGTTAGGAAATCTGTTATAATTCCATAAAAATTCCAAAAAATTCTTTAAAATCACATGAAATTTTTTTAAATTCCATAAAATTCTTGGAAATTTCTGGAAATTTGTCAATTCTCTTGAAAATTTCTTGAAATTTTCCAAGATATTCCAAATAATTTCAAATCTTTTTGAATCCCCTGAAATTTTGTAAAACTTTTGAAAATTCCTTGGAATCTTTTGAAAAATCCTAAAATCCTTAAAATTCTCTAAAATATTTCAAATCCTTGAAATCTATTGAAATTTTTTGGGATCTTTTGAAGTATCCCAAAATCGTTCAAACTCTTTAAAATTCTTTAAAATCTTTAAAACATTTTAAAATCTTTGGAAATACCTTAAAAGATCTTTTTAAATCTTTGAAATCCTTTGATGATATTAGTTTTGAAATATTTGAAGTTCTGTGAAATCATTTGAGATTCTAGAAAATTCATCAAAATACCTTACTAAGAGCCTTTAAAATCCTTTAAAATTACTGAAATCCTCGGAAATTTGATGAAATCCCATGAGATTCGTTAAAATGTTTCAAAAATCCTTTTAAATATTGGGAAAACCTTGGAATTCCTTAGGAATCTTTTCAAATATCTCACCATAACCCGATAAACTTAAAAAACTTCGAATGATTTTGCGGGTAGTAGTAATTTCAAAACTTGAAAAAAAACATTGTTTTTATTTTATTATTTTTTACATACTGATGAAAAAATATTAAAATCGCCTCGGACTTATTTGAGAAGTTTAAAATAGTGTCAATATTATCATAGTTTTTAACAAATATTCGCAAAATATTGTCATGCAATTTTTTTGAATAGCAACTCGAAGGGTTAAATATTTTTTAATCTGGTTTTCAATATATAAAAAATATCCGTTCAAATCCTTTAAAAGCCCTGTAATCTGTTGAGATCTTCTAAAACGAATCCCTTGAAGTTCTCTAGAAATGTATTGGAATCCCTTGAAATTTTTTGAATATCATTGATATCCTGGAAACCTTTTTAAAATTTTGAAATCTTGTTGCTTGAAATCTGATGAAATACTCTGAGGACATTTAAATCCTTTAAAATCAATTGAAATTTGTAAATCTTCAAATTTCTTGGAGTTCCTATAAAACCGCGCAGGTCTGGTAAATCTAATAAAAAAAGACACAAAAATTGAAATACTTTGAAATTTGTAATATCTCTTAAATTTTGAACAAATTTTGAAAACTGTAAAATCATCTCAAATCAGATGAAACTTTTTCAAATCTCCTAAAATCCTTTGAAATCATATCTTTGATATGTTCTGAAATCCCTTGGAAGATTTTAAAATATTCTAAAACCTTCGAAACTTCGATACTTTCAATATATTTAAAGTCAAACTGAAAATAATCTGCGGCATTATTAGCGAGCAGTTTGAGAAAATAGTAGAATTAGTGTCATTTATTTCAAAATAGTAGCAAAATAGTTGTAACATTAAAAAAAAGTGTCAAAAAGTGTCAATAGGGGGGTGAGTCCGAGGCTTGTATTTTCCTTTATGATAGTCTCAATTCTTAATAATTAGGAATAGAGTAGTTAACTAAATAAATTTTTTTTGTTGCATTTCCGTGTCATTCACCTTCTTTGTTCTGAAAAATAATAAAATATCAGCTAAACTCTATAACGAGAACTAGAACAATGGTGAAATCAGGGCGTGGGGAAAAAGAAGCTTTGCATAATGAGAAGTAAATCCTAAGAAAAGTACTCTTGAAAGAAATACGTCCTAATTTATGATTGGCTAATGCTAAAATACTTAAGCTGAAAATGTATGTTTTCTCCATCAATATTAGATTAAACTTCTAGCAATTACGTAAGGATGATTCTTGAAATTGCAGACCCTCTACCTCCCTATTGTAAGAATTCGTAAGATATTTCTAACCCCTGCCCCCTTGTTACGATTTTATATTTTTGAGTCATCAATAATATATCAATTATTTCCACTGTAAACGAGATTGTTAAAGATTTTCAGCGACTTGAAAGAATTTCAACAGATTTCAATGGATTTTAAGGTACACGTAGAAAGAATTAATACTAAATCAAAAAAATATCGTTACGACTACAGATCTTTCCTTGACCCAAAAAATGTTTGTTGTGTAAAAAAAAATGTACTAGATTTGGTTCATTCAAGTACATTTTCATTTCAAAAGATTTTACGGAATTTCGAATATTCTGCAAAGATTTTAAAGGATTTAAAAACATTCAAAGGGGTTCCAATGATTTCACGGGATTTAAAGGGATTTTAAGAGATTTGAAAAAAAAAATATACCACCTGATTATAGAGGATCTCGTGAAATTTCAAAAGATTTAATGGAATTGCAAACAATTTCCGAATATTATAAAGGAATTTAAGGAATTTCGAGGAATTTTAACGGATTTTAAAAGATTTTAATGGATTTTAAAATATTTTCGATAAATCCAAAATATTCGAAAAGATTCTCACGGATTACAAGAAATTTTAATGAGATTTTAAAGATTTCAAGCAGTTTCAAGAGTTTTGAAATATTTCATTGAGTCTCGAAGAATTTTAAGGAGTTTCCCCAGGTTTTAAAGGATTTCAAGAAATTTCCAGGGAGCTCGATCATTTCAAAAAAATTTCAAGAGATTTTGTACGATAATCCATACAATGCAAAGGATTTCAAGGAATTTTCATATTATTTCAACAATTGTAAGAAATTAACAAAATTAAAAAAAAAAATGGGATTTTGAAGTATTTTAATGATTTCCAGGGATTCCACGAGATTCAATGAAAGGTGTACATCAGATTTCAAGAATGCTGAGCTCCTTGATGAAACCAAATAAAAAGGTGCAACAACAGTGAGGGCGCTGATGTTTCAAATACAATTTATATAGAATTTTGAAGTTTCGAGAATTCGCCGCGCGAGGTAGCACCTTTTCATTTTATCTCCACGAGTTAGGATCTTTTCATTTGGTCTTTTCGAGATGGAACCTGGTCATCTGGACATATCGACATAAATATGCCAGAATGATCATGTGTTGATCAGATATTTAGCTTAAGGCTGATCACAGAAAAAAAGTTTTAGAGTAATCAAAAAGTTTTATGTGCATTTGTAGATCTGGAAAACACCTACGGTAAGATTGTTAAAATAAAACTTAGGGAAGTTCAGAAAGAATATGGAGTCAGCGGTTGGCTTCTAAAAGCAATAAAAGCAATACGTGTTGGTGGTAAAACAAGTGCAAGGGTAAATGGTCATCTGAGTGATTTGTTTGATATATTGTATAAGAATGACTCTATTAGACGAAGAAGGTGTTGATCTCGGGATTGTGAAGGTGAGTGATTTAGCGTTTGCAGGTCATATGTTTATTACGGCAGAATCAGTCCATGAGTTGCATAGAGAATGTTAAATAGATATTGTGTTTGGAAGAAGGGATAAGAGAACAGTATGCAACATCGCCTAAGACGAAGAGATTATGGAACAAATTGATAATTACGTGTATCTTGGAAGTTTATTTACCAATGACGGAAAGATAGATGGAGAGATATCTAAATGTGACAAACAAAACTAAAATTGTATTATATAATTCTGTACTTGCACCCACTGTGATTTAAGGTAGCGAGACCCGAACTTACCAAGAAAAGGATAGGAGTAGACTGTAGAGTGAACGCGCGGTTGGTATGGAACTCCTGCGACATATGTGCGGTAAAATACTAATGCACAAAGGCAGTAATGAGTGCGATCTAAAGAAATGTAGCGTTGAAGGAATACTGTTTTGTAAGAGTGAAAGAAATTTGTTGAGATATTATGGTCATGTTGAGAGAATCGATAACGGATGTTTGAAAAAGCAAGTGCGTTTAGGTTCATGTTGAAAGAATGGCTCAAGAACGTTTGGTAAAGCAAGTGTGTTTAGGTTTATGTTGGGAGAATGGCTGAAGAACTTTTGATGAAGCAAGTATATTGAGGTTCATGTTGAGATATTGGCTGAAGAACGTTTGACAAAACAAGTGTCTTTAGGTTCATGTTGAAAAATGGCTGGAGAACGTTTGACGAAACAAGTGAGTTTAGGTTCATGTTCAGAGAATCGCTAAAAAAGTTTGATGAAGCAAGTGTTTTTAGGTTTATGTGGAGAGAATGGCTAAAAAAAGTTTGAAGAAGCAAGTGTATTTAGGTTCATGTTGAGAGAATGGCTGAAGAATGTTTGCCAAAACAAGTGTTTTTCAGTTCATGTTGAGGGAATCGCTGAAAAATGTATGATAAAGCAGGTGTTTTTAGGTTCAGCTTGAGAGAATGGCTGAAGAACGTTTTACGAAACAACTATTTAACTTGGTAATTGATGATATTTTAATTTAAGTTCTGGCCCCTATCCGTGGTCCGAATAACAGTTTGAAAAAATTGTTGTTGTGTTTTTAGGTTCATGTTGAGAGAGTGGCTGAAGAACGTTTTACAAAACAACTATTTAACTTGGTAATTGATGATCTTTTAATTTAAGTTCTGGCCCCTATCCGTGGCCCGAATAACGGTTTGAAAAAATTGTTGTTGTGTTTCTAGGTTCATGTTGAGAGAATGAATGAAGAACGTTTTACAAATCAAGTGTGTTTAGGTTCATTTTAAAAAATGGCTGAAGAACGTTTGACAAAACTAGTGAGTTTAGGTTTATGTTGAGAGAATCGCTAAAGAACGTTTGATGAAGCAAGTGTTTTTAGGTTTATGTTGAGAGAATAGCAAAAGAACGTTTGAAAAATCAAGTGTGTTTGGGTTAAGATTTGGGTTCATGTTGAGAGAATGAATGAAGAACGTTTGACGAAGTAAATGTATTTAGGTCCATAGTAAGAGAATAGCTAAGAAAGTTTGACGGAACAAGTGTTTTTAGGTTCATGTTGACAGAATGGCTGAAGAACGTTTGACAAAACAAGTGTGTTTGGGTTCATTTGAAAAAATGGCTGAAGAACGTTTGGCGAAACAAGTGAATTTAGGTTTATGTTGACAGAATGGCAGAAGAACGTTTGACAAAATAAGTGTGTTTAGGTTCATTTTAAAAAATGGCTAAAGAACGTTTGATGAAACAAGTGGGTTCATGTTGCGAGAATGGCTAAAAGACGTTTGACAGAACAAGTGAGTTTAGGTTCATGTTGAGAGAATCGCTAAAGAACGTTTGATGAAGCAAGTGTTTTTAGGTTTATTTTAAAAAATGGCTAAAGATCGTTTGACGAAACAAGTGAATTTAGGTTCATGTTGAGAGAATCACTGAAAAATGTTTGATGAAGCAAGTGTTTTCAGGTTTATATTAAGAGAATAGCTAACGAACGTTTAAAGAAACAAGTGTATTTGGGTTCATGCTGAGAGAATTTCTAAAGAATTTTTGACACAGTGAATGTATTTATGTTCATATAAAGAGAATAGCTAAGAAAGTTTGAAGAACCAAGTGTTTTTAGGTTCATGTTGAGAGAATGGCTGAAGGACGTTAGGCAAAACAAGTGTGTTTTGATGAAGCAGGTTTTTATGTTGAGAAAATAGCTGAAAACGTTCTAAGAATCAAGTGTATTTGGGTTCATGTTGAGAGAATGGCTAAAAACGTTTCAAGAAGCAAGTGTATTTAGGTTCATTTTGAGAGAATGGCTGAAAAACGTTTGACAAAACAAGTGTGTTTATGTTCATGTTAAAAAATGGCTGAAGAACGTTTGACGAAACAAGTGATTTTAAGTTTATGTTGAGAGAATCGCTAAATAACGTTTGATGAAGCAAGTGGTTTTAGGTTTATTTTAAAAAATGGCTAAAGATCGTTTGACGAAACAAGTGAATTTAGGTTCATGTTGAGAGAATCACTGAAAAATGTTTGGTGAAGCAAGTGTTTTCAGGTTTATGTTAAGAGAATAGCTAAAGAACGTTTAAAGAAACAAGTGTATTTGGGTTCATGTTGAGAGAATGACTGAAGAACTTTTTTCGAAGTAAATGTATTGAGGTTCATGTTGAGAGAATAGCTAAAGAACGTTTGACGAAATAAGTGTTTTTAGGTTCATGTTGAGAGAATGGCTGAAGGAATTTTGACAGAACAATTGTGTTTAGGTTCAATTTAAAAAATGGCTGAAGAACGTTTGACGAAACAAATGAGTTCAGGTTCATGTTGAGAGAATCGCTTAGAAACTTTTGAGGAACCAAGTGTTTTCAGGTTAATGTTGAGAGAATGGCTAAAGAAAGTTTGAAGAATCAAGTGTATTTGGGTTCATGTTGAGAGAATGTCTGATGAACTTCTAACGAAGTAAATGTATTTAGGTTCATATTGAGAGAATATCTAAAAAAGTTTGACAAAACAAGTGATTTTAAGTTCATGCTGAGGGAATTTCTGCAGAACGCTTGATGAAGGAAGTGTATTTAGGTTCAGATGAAGAAAATCGCTGAAGAATGTTTGACAAAACAAGTGTTTTTAGGTCCATATTGCGAGAATGTCTGAAGAACGCTTTGACAAAACAAGTGTTTTTGGATTCATGTTAAGAGAATGGCTGAAAAATGTTTGACGAAGCAAATGTATTTATGTTCATGTTGGGAGATGGCTGAGAGAATGGCTCCCTAATAATAATGGTATATTGGCAAAAACTCATTGACTGATTAAGCGGGAAGAATTTTAAAAGTAAAGTATTTCCCATTTCATAGTAACGTTACATTGAGCAGCCTCATTTCTACTGATGTTCTGCATTTTAATGTCTAAATCGATACCAATCGGCAGATGTAAACTGCCAACATTTTCGAGAAATCAGCTTTCGCTATCCCCTCGGAAAGATCGTTTAGAACAGCGGGACAAAAGGGGTCAGAAAGTCAACGTACAGTAAATACATCGAGTAAAGAGAAAAGTGCGACGAGTGAGAGGCCCCTTCCCCTCTATCAAAGGCCCAGACAATATACGCGTAAGGGGCCAGACGGTAGTAGCATGGATCGCACGCGTACGACATTTCTGGAGAGACCCGTTGCCATAGTTATTTATTGACTCCTCATACGTTCAAACAGCGTTAACTGTTCACTGTGCTATTTTCTTTTTCCTGTCCTTTCCATTCAGGGGCTACCTATAATCATTTTCCCGTCTAATTCGACAAAGGACCATATGTGTGTAAACAAAAATTGTGGGCCAATCCCAGGTATGAGGTATTTGCTACGTAAAAGCTGTACGCAATAAAATAGGACAATGCATTCGAATTGAAGATAAATTTTGTTATAGGGGCTTGAGGCAATTACGCGTTTTCTGAAATTTTCTTTCGGACAAGGAATATACAAATTTCCAATTTTTCTTTGCTAATAAGATCACTTTTTTCCCCTTAAAACTGGATTTTAATATGTATTTTATTAGATACAGGGCATATTTAGTTTGGACATGATAACCGTGAATTTCAATAATTTTTCTTCATGTTAGAAGATTTATTGTTTGGAATTTTTGTAATGCAAGCTTCCACAGCGAATAAATTGAAATATAACTAATAGATTGAGACATTGGAAGCACTGTAATTTGTAAATAAAGCCGTTTCAAATGGTGCATTTATCTATTTTTATTTTTGATCTATATTTGGAATAAAACGATTTTTAATGAACAGCTTTCTAAATTTAATACGTTCAGATTGAAATACAATACTGGTGGAAATTATCTACATGCCTCATTTATGAGCTGTTGCTAAAGCGCCTTAATTTTAATAATATTAACATGACAGTTTTTTCCTCGGTTGTTTCCACAAATACTGCGAAATTTAATAAAATTCTGCTTGTAATAAGCTCAAATTGAGGGTAAACTGTCACTATTATAAAAAAACATCGTAAAAAAACGTATTTTTTAGAACATTTTTGTTAAACATAATTTTTAACAAAATATTTGAATCCTCAACCAAACAGGTAAATTTTCAAAAAACGAGATTGATTTTCTACAGAAAGAGACGAATTTTCAACAAAATAGTTGAGTTTTAAAGCTACAAAGTCGATTGTCCTAGAAAAACGTTGACTTTTGAACTGGAAAAGAAGAATTTTCAACAAGAAAGTTAACCTTTAATCCAGAAAGAGAAATTTTCAATGACATACTTAAATTTTCTTCAAAAAACGTAAATTTTAAAACAAAAATTAAATCGTTAAATTTTCAGTCCAAAAAACTGATTTTCAACAGAAAAGAAAAGAATTTTCAACCAGCTAAATTCAACTAGAAAGGACCAATTTTTAACCAAATAGTTGAATCCTCAAACTAAATGATGAGTTTCCAAGAAGAAAAAATTTTTTTCTACAAAAATAGACGAATCTTCAATAAAATAAATTAATTTTCTAGCAAATAATTAAAGTTTGAACTTAGAACAAAATTTTTGAATAAAAATGGAATAGCTACATTTTCAGATAAAAATATTAATTTTTAACCAAAAAAATAGAATTTTCAACAAAATAGTTAATTTTTCAAATTAATATATTTTAATTTTGAACGTAGTTGAATTTTGAATCAAAAATATTAGTTTTAAACCAAAAATTTAAAGTATGACTAAATAATAAATTTAAATTAAAAATTTAAAGATTGTTCGGGTTTAAATCGTGTGCTTTAGTAAAAAAATGCATTTCTTACAAAGTTGTTTATCTTTAAACCAAGTAGTTGATTTTTCAACGAAAAAAACGAATTCTCAACGAAACATGTAATAGTTAATATTTTAATTAAAAAAATAATTTCAATTTTGAATAAAAAACAGATGGATTCAATCAAGCAAGACAAAATTTGAACAAAATAGTTGAATCCTCAACAAAAAAATATTAAGTTTCAATCATGCAGTTAGCAGAGTTCCATTTTTAACCTAACAGGATGAATTTTTAAACAAGAAGATTAATTTTCTACCAAAAACGGCCAATTTTCAACAGAATACTCAAATTTTTAACCAAATAAGTTCTATTTTCAATTTGAAGATCAATTTTCAATAAGAATCGCAATGGGTACATTTTCAATGACAAAAATTAATTCGCAACCAAAAAATGATGAATATTAAAAAAAAAGAAAATTTTCAAGTAAAGAGTTCAACGTTCAACCAAGTAGTTGAATTTGTGACCAAAAGCAATGACGTTTCAACAAAATAGTTGCATTTTCAACAAAAGAATTGAATTTTCAATAAATAAAATATAATTGTCAATTAAAGCTAACTTTCAACTAAGAATAGTCGGATTTTCTATTTGGGTTCTTATTGGGTTCTATTAATACAGTTCAAATTTAAGCAAAAAAACTATAAAAAGGGGAAATTTCTTTAAAATAGTTGAAAAAAAGAATCCTTTATAAAGCGAAAAAAGTGTTTATGGATGGCCCCGATAGTATACAATGACTGGCCACTTAAATCATTTTTCCAGTTTAAAAATTTGTAAGAAACACTATAGGCGTCGAACGAAATCCTAAAATACACAGTTGGATAATAAATTTCATAAAGATTAAAATTACTATTAAAAGTTAAGCGCAAAAGTAGTAGATATTTTTATATTTGAAAAAAATTAAGAACAATGTCATAAACCACAATGATTGGTTACGACAACACAGTGATTAGCATATGCCAATGATTGTATGATTGGCCACTGAAATGTGGTGAAACATAGGCATTGGCCACATCAGGTTATATAGATTACTGATTTTGAAAGCAGTGATTAGCCTCTAGATCGTATCATGATTAGCCGGGGCCAGAAACGGTTTCCACACTATTTTCACTCATTATCAGTCGGACACATTGTGGCCAGCCATTATGTTTCCGATTCATTAACGATGACAATGATTGGCCATCAATTTATCGATATACAGACATAACTTTTAAGATTAGAATACGACTATCGTGTATCTTTAATCACCAAATTCAATCAAAATTCAAAAGTTTTCAGTTGAACCTTTCACAACTATTAAAAAAATAATTTATTTTCAACAAGCGAACAATCCTTACCTCAGCAGCTTTTCGTTTAAATTCCTTAGTCATTGAACATCACAGATTTTACTCACTCTGGTTTCATATAAACATATTTAAATGAGGTGGCCATTCAACGGAATAAAACAGTATTTCAGATACAAATTTAAAAATTTTTAATTGAATAATTTATTTTAAACAAAAGAATGTCTTTTCTGCTATAAAAGATGGCTTTAAAAAAAAAACTTGAATTTTCAACCTAAAAAGATAAATTCCCTATAAAAAGTGTCGTAGTTTATATTTCAATCAAAAAAGATGAAATTTATACAAAAAAAAAGTTTTTCAAAAACAAAAAGACGAATTTTCAACAAATAAAGATTTTTCACTAAAGAAAGAAAATGTTACCTGAATTGTTGAACCTTCAAGCCAAAAAACGAATTTTCTCTACAAAAATTGAATTTACAAACAAAAAATATGACTTCAACAAGAAATTATTTTTTTCCAAAAAAGGAGAATTTTCAATTAAAAAAGATCAATCCTAAAAATATGGAAAAGTTACATTTTCAGTTAAAAAATTAATTTTCAACCAAAAAAAAAAGACTTTTCCACTAAACAGTTACATTTTTAACCGAAGACTTCAATCCAAAAAATAAATGTTTAACAATGTAGTTTAACTATTACCCAAGTAGTTGAATTTTCAATTTAAAAAGATTAATTTTCAACAACAAAATGATTCCTCAACAAAGTGATTCAACCAAATTTTTCAAATAAAATAGTTGAATACTCAAGCAAAAAAGAATATTTTTTAACCAAAAAGTTGCATTTTCATAAAAAAAAAGAAATTTCTACCAAAGTGGATGAATTTATAAATCAAAAAGATAAATTTTAAAAAAAGTGGAATTTTCTGTTTAAAAAAATTTTAGTTGACTTTTCACGATCAAAATATGAATTTTTTACCAAGAAATAAGTTTATACAAAAAAAATTGAATTTTCAATCCAGAAAGACGAATTCTCGCCCAAAAAGGATGACTTTTTACCAAAATTTTTGAATTCTTTCCGCAATAGTTGCATTTTTTTCCAAAAAAGATGAAATTTCTCTTGGAACAGATGAATTTTTATTTAAAAAGAAAACAAATTTTTAAAAAATAGTTGAATTTTCATCCTAAATTGAATTTTTTATCCAAAAAGACGAATTTTTTCAAACAAATGGGTCGAATTTTTAACGAAATAGTTGAATTCTCTACCAAGTAGTTGAACTTTTATCCAAGAAAGATGAAATTTGTACTAAAACAGATGATTTTTCAGAATTAAATTAAATCGTTAGGTTCATTTTTCAATACCAAAATATAAATTTCAAACAAAAAGTAAATTTTTTACGAAATATTTGAATTTTCAACAAAACAGAATTTTCAACCAAAAGTATGACTTTTCAACAAAATAATTTTATTCTCAGCCAAAAGTATGACTTTTCAACAAAATAATTTTATTTTCAACCAAACAGTTGCATTTTTATCCAAGGAAGATGAAATATTTCTTCTAAAACAGATGAATTAAAAAAAAACTCATCAAAAATAGTTAAATTTTCATCCAAAGAAGATTCCAGTTCACTTTCCAACACCAAAATAAGAATTGTAAACTATAAGTTAATTTTCTGTTAAATAGTCGAATTTTTAACCAAAAAGTATGACTTTTTAACAAGATTGTTAAATTTTCAACCAAACAGTTGCATTTTTGTCCAAGAAAAATGAAAATTCTACAAAAACAGGTGAATTTTTAAATCAAAAAGACAAATTTTCAAAAAAAGAGTTGACTTTTTATCCAAAAGGACTTCAATAGACTTTTCAACAGAAAAATACAAATTTTAAACAAAAAGTAAATTTTCTAGGAAATAGTTGAATTTTCAACAAAACAGTTGTATTTTTGTCCAAGAAATATGCAATATTTCTAATTAATAAAGATGAACTTTTAAATTGAAAAAACAAATTTTCAGACAAAATATTTTTCATCCAAAAAAGATTTCAGTTGACTTATCATAAATAAAATATGAATTTTAAACAAAAGGTTAATATTATACGAAAAGAGTTGAATTTTTAGCAAAACAGTTGAATTTGAGAAAAAAGATGTATTTTAAAAAAAATGGTTAAATTTTCAACCAAATAATAAAATTTATAACTAAAAAGATAATCTTCAGGAGAAAGTTTTTTCGAATTTGCAAAAATTACGTACACGAGTGAAGGACCCCCTACTGTAACAAATCTTAACAAAATGCCTCGACCCCCCCCCCCCTGAGATGTTACGTAATTTAAGGGGGTATTTCTATTTGACCGAGCTTTTTTCAGGCGTTTTTAAAAAATGCATAAAAAATATAATTGTTAATATTGTTGAATGGAAGTTTTCAAATATTTTTAAGCAGATCAGAAACTAAAAAAAAGTTATTGGTTATCAATTAAAAAAGAAATAATAGGGGGCGCTGTAGCATTTCAAAAAATGTGTAGAAAACGACACCCTCACTTGTCTGACATGATTCAGCTGTTCCAGGTCATCTCAAAGAAAAGAATCAAGAAGATTTTCAAAATATACGAGTACGGCTATTGCCGGGACTGAAACAAATCAAAAATATTGAGAATTGACAAAATGGCGCCCATTTGAAATTATGTTTGCGAATTTTGACTGTTTCAGGGGTAGTTTTTGACTTGCTAAAAATTCAAAAATCATTATCATTTATTTATTTGAGTTTGGGCTATAGCCAAACATCTGCTCAATATATCCTCTAAATTTGAGCTCAATAGGTCCAGTGGTTTTGACGGAATCATGTCAGCCATTTAAAAAAATCGTGTTTTGAGAAAAACGCGTTTAAGGCCAGACCGCGTATACTTAGATCATGGACCTAACACTGAAAGTTTTGACTGGAACTTGGATTTAAATCTATCAATGCTTTCGGAACATCTTATTGTGGAAGGAAAACCTGTTTGAGATGAACAATGACTCTATTATACACATTTATGACCTGCTTGCCTGACAGCCGAGGCGGCCCTCCACAGCGTGCGGCTGAGTACTCTCTGCTCTGCGCAGTTTACCCTGCTGCAGCGTCGTCAAAAAGTCCGAACCAAACAAATCTCTTTGCGTACAAATTCCACATACTATATTCTATCAAAAAATAGAAAAAAAATAAAATCGATTTTTTGGTCCAGTCAAATAGAAATACCCCCTTAAGTACGGTCCCCTATATAAAAATCGTTTGCAATTGGCTGTCTTGTCGGATAGACGACGTCGCGTCGCCGCGGAAGCAGCGCGGCGACGCGAGAGTCACTCGTTAACCTTATCTCTACGACAGTTCTAGCGGATTGTCGAAGTAACTTTTGTCGGAAGATAAGCGCAAAAAGAAAACTTCTAGCTTGTTCGGAAATGCGAGAAAGAAGGCTGCAGATGAGACAAAACGAGGAAAAGAGTGTATAGAACAAGGAATGTTTTCGCGGAAAACTGTAACGCTTCCACGTTTCCGCGCTGCGAATTATTCCCGCGAGGGAGCCCGTTAATGGCAACAAACAGACAAAATCTATATCTCCTTTCGCTCGGAAAAAGCCATAAACTATCGCATACTCCCTTTAGAATCTTCTTTAGATAAACGTCCACCACTTTCTTCTAACGAGACACTTTTACACTACCGCCCGCTTTATTTAGAATAAACGGTACAATTGTTGGCTACCTACCAGTGATTGGCCACCTCATTTCAATATGTTGAAAGAAAAAAAAACTCAGAAATACAACTAATAATAAGCAGTGTAAGTAGATATAATTGTTTTTTACTTTGTCTTACGAATAGTGACTGGAAATCATGACAAAATACGGTTTTTGGTTTTGGCAAATTACACTGAAACCTGGATTTCCGTAAACTGGATTTGTGTGTTCCTAGTATTGCTGTCCTCGAAAATAACGCGATGAGAGGAGCCACGAAGCCGAAAGAGAGGCGGTGCTCAGTCAAGCGTGACAAACAGCATGAGGGCCACAATTTTAGCGCATTAGTTGCTTCAGGTTGCGTCATGCGTCCAAATCCAAAAGAAATTATTCATGTGGCCCTGCCTGTTTATGTTCGGAGTCCCTGGATTTGTATCGAAGGCGACTGCGGGCCATGCCCGAAACCGTGCACAAATCCAAGTTCCAGTGTATTATATAATTTAGTGGCTAACCACTATGCTTTCAAAATCAGTAATCTCTTGATATGGTCAGCGAGGTGGCCAATTACTTTATTTCACCACACTTCAGTAGCCAATCATACAGTCATTGGCCTATGCTAATCACTATGTCAGAACTTGTATCTTCATCAAATTTATTATCCATCTGTGTATTTTAGAATTTCGTTTTACGCTTATGGCGTTTTTGAAAATTGTTAAATTGGAAAAATGCCTTAAGTGGCCAATCATTGTACCGATTACCCTATGTGTCGTTTATGTTTGTGGCCATTGAAAAACTACGTCACGAAATATATTGCATTTTCAACAATCTAGTTGTATTTTCAACCAAAAAAGAATAATTGTTTACCAAAAGAGATTAATTTTTAACGAAAGTTGAGTTTTCAAGCTAAAAAGTCCAATGTTTTAGAAGACAGTTAACTTTTAAACCAGAAAAGGTACATTTTCAATCAAGAAAGATGAGTATTCAACCAAATAGTTGAATTTTCAATAACCAAAAAAATTTTTTAGACCAAAGAGTTGAATTTACAACAAAAAAGTTGAAATATCAAGCAAAAGAGACGAAATTTTAATCAAATAATGAAATTTTCAACCAAAAGATCGAATTTTCAAAAAATAATTAATTTTTTGTCGATGGAATGACGGTTTTTGATTTACTCAGTTCAAACCAAAATGGATAAGTTGAATTTATAATCAAATAGTTAAATTGAAAAAATGGTCGAATTTTTAAAAATAAAGGATTTTACATGAGCCAAAAAAATGTTCAATTAAATTGATTTTTTAGGTCTACAACAAGGCGTATTTTTTAGAAGACAATTGAATTTTTGATCCAAAAGTCCAAATTTTCTATCCAAGAAGACAAATGTTCAAAAACCCAGTTAAATTGCCAACAAAATAATCAAAATTTTAACAAAATAATTGAATTATCAATTACATGATTCAAAATATGAATTCTCAATGAAAAATGTAACAGTTGATATTTCAACCAGAAAAGATAATAATTTTAAATAAAAAAGAGTTGAATTAGAGGAAATGAATATTCAACAAAATAGTTGAATCCTCAACCGAAATAGAAGAAATTTTAATCAAAGTTTTGCAAAATAGTACCGAAAAGTTAATTTTCAAACCAAGCGGTTGAATATTATACTAAAAACGATCGATTTTCAACCAAAAAAATTATTTTCAACTAAGAAAATTATTTTTAACCAAGTATTTCAACTTTTAAGCAAGAAGTTAAATTTTCAATCCAGAAGATTAATTTCCTGTCAACAAATACGAATTTACTAAAACTACATATATTCACATTAACAATCAAATTGTTGAATTTTCAACTAAAAGTGATACATTTTTAACCAATAATTAAACAGATAAATTTTCCGTCAAAAAAATTAAATTTCAACGAAAAGAAAAATGAATTTTCAACAAAATAGTTCATTTTTTCACCAAAGAGATGGATCTTCTACTAATAAAATGAATTTTTAAAACAGTATTCAAACTTTTTACCAAACACTTAAATTTTAAATCAAGGAGGTTTATTTTTTACATAAAACGACAACTTCACAATAAATTGTTAAATTTTTAACTAAAAAATATCAATTTTTAATAACCAATAATGGAATAGTTGAATTTGGAGTTTAAAAAGTTAATTTTCAACTAATAAGTAACAAATTTTCAACCAAATAGTTGAATCTGCAACCAATAAAATATATTTTGAACAATGCATTTTAATTTTCAAACCAAAATTTGAATTTTCATCCAAAAAATATGAATTCTCAGTGGAAAATGTAAAAGTTGAATTTTTAACTGAAAACGATCACTTTTTAACAAAAAATAGAGTAGTTAGATTTTCACTTAAAAAAATTATTTGCAACCAAAAAGAACAAATTTACAAATTCAAAGTTACTATTAAAAAAAATGTTTCAAACCAATTTTCAACTAAAAAGGTTCGGATCCCAGAGGAGCTAGAGTTATTTTTTCACAATTTAGGAAATAGGAATAAAATCAATATTTGAAGAATATTGATATTAGACCAGTAGACAAAGAAGAATTAACATCAAATTATTCACAGCATTTATCTGGATAAAACCATAACATTAAAAATATATGAAAAATTCAATATTTCAATTTCAACTAAAATCTAGCAATTTTCACTTAAATATTCACCTAAGGAAATTAATTTATATATTATATTTTTTTGCACAGAAATTTTAAAATTAATGGTCAAATCAGCGACAACTGTAATTTGGTGATGGTGAATTCTCTTTTGTTAAAGCTCCTTCGGCTTTAACGAATACATTCTCATCATGTAACTCGTGCTTCGCACTCGATTTGGTCAAAAATGCGAAATTTTCTACATTATATGTTCAACATCATTATATCAAATGTATATTACATTTATTTCTGTACTTCGACCTGTGATTGCTTAATTAGATATTGCAAAATAAAGTACAAATTGTGTTTAACATTATTATACCATTAAGCCATTTCCCTTTCGGGGTAGGCGTGACT
>CAKNYM010050415.1:132706-182544 GCA_932195095.1 Andricus curvator
TACCTTAACTGTTTGGAGATCTACACCTTCTTTGTCGAAGAGTGCAGGTTACTTTAATATTTGTTCCCGATTTTGCATTTAATTTTATCCTCAGCTACCGTGAAAACTTTATATTATTATTATTATTATACATTTTATTGTAACTTGTGTCGTTTTTCCATAAATTTAATTTATGTTCAACGTTTTTTTCTACGATTTGAACCAAAAATATGCATCCTAGCGTAAAGTGGTTCTCAGAAAATATGTAAATGTAATTTAGGCGAAAAATTTTGTTCGATAAAATGTTATTGTAGCGTGTATCGTTTTTCCAAAAATTTATTTTTTTTCATTTTAAATGTATTTTTATAACAAAAGTTCATAACAAATTTGTAGGTCTTCTTTGGTTGAACAACTTTGGTCTATTCATCTTTTTTCGTACCTTGCGTCATTTTTCCAAAACTTTTTTGTTTATTGTTAATGTTATTTTTCACGATTCAAACAAAATTTGCGCAATCAGAAAATGATAAATAAAAAATGTGTAGCTCTTTTCTGAGTGAACAACTTTTGTCTATTAATTTTTTTCGTGGCTTCTGTGGTTTGTCCAAAAATTTAATTTATTTTATTCATAAATCAGTTTTTTACAAATGAAACAAAAAATACGCGTCTCATGAAAAACTGATTGAGAACAAATTTGTAGATCTCTTTTGAGTGCATAATTTTTGTTGATTCATCTTTTTTCGTATCTAGTATAGTTTGACCGCAAAATTGAATTTTTCATTATTTTTTTTGTGCGATAAAAATTTGAATTTTCGATTTTTCAAGAAAATTAAAAAAAGTCTTTAAAAAATATTTTAGGGTGTTCAAAAAAAACATTTTTCTTCTCTTGAGTTTTTTTTTTCATATCGTGCGTTGTTTGGCTTGAAACGTTCATTTTCGTTTGTTTCTTGGAATTTTGTAAATGCTATAACTCCGGTAATTTTTCTTCTATCAAAAAAAATCAGAAGAATATTTTGTTCGTATTTTTCAGTACTATTAACACCCGTCCATATAATTTTTAAATATAGAAAAAAGTGTTCTCAACAATTTTCAAAATGTGCTCACTTTTTGAATTTTCATCCAAAATGGCTGGCTAATGAACTTGACCTTCATTTTAGGACACTAAAAGAGTATACCAAAGACCAATCCAATACGTTAATTCTTTTGAAAGTTATCGTGCAAACAAACTAAAGATCTACAGACAAACAGACAGACAGACAAACAGACAGACAGACAGACAAACAGACAGACAGACAGACAGACAGACAAACAGACAGACAGACATTTTGTAAAAACCTGTTTTTGGTTTCAGGGGGTCTCAAAACGTGGACATTTGACAAGAACGGCGGGGTGGGGGGGGGGTAAATTTTGCACAAATCAAATAGCTTCTCATTTTAGGATGAGAATGTAAAAATATAATAGACTTTTCACTTAAAAAGATTGAACTGAACAATTCTTTTTCATCTTTTATTGGAATGCAGAACAAGCGCCGCTCGATTTTGATTTCGCTATTGGTTCTGGCAGTGGTTCCAACTTTCCGATTGGTTTTAATTAAAAGCTCCGACTCACCACTACTTGGTACAGATTCCTCTTTCCGGTCGGACGAATTTTTAACTATTTGTTTTCTCAAATTGTTCCCAGATCGACGCATTTAGTTTTGCAGAAATGTGCGAGATAATGGGGAGGATCAGCGAGAACCATCTGTTTCGATACATCGATTCGTTCCAGTTTTATTGCCGGATGCTCTGCTGTTACGAATAATAGAAAAAAGGCAGTATATCCTGATTGGCTGAGTTTGCTGAGTAGTCTTCATTTAACGATTTCAAGAAAAAAAATTACTAGCATGAGTGGTTTCAAGCAGAACTTGCAGCTTAAAATTATTTGAATAACCTACAAAATGAGACGAAATCTGGATTAAAATGTATATCAATTATATTAAGTTCCAACCCCTATCCGTGGTTGAAATGCTTTATATTATTAACGTAATTCCATTATAATGTATTATAATGGAATTATGTCAGCTGAGTTGTAAAATGTATAAATCTAATTTTTATATTTAAAAAAAAACTTTTAAAAATTAATTGTGGAATGAAAATAAATATTATCGACCCTTAAGTAAATTTAAAAACCTTCTTTATAATTAAAAACAAATCTCAATTGCAGACATCACAACTAGAAAATTTGTTCTTCCGACTTAATAATTCAACAATTTGGTTAAAAATGTTCTTTATTATATTAAAGACTCATTTTTTTGCTTGAAGATTCATAATTATAGTTAAAAATTTATGTCTGGTTCAAAGATGAATTATTGTCTTGAAAATTCGTTTTTGTTAGTTGAAAATTAATATTTTAAAGTGAAAATGTAACTATTCCATTTTTGGTAAAAATTGATTTTTTATTTTGACAATTTAACTAGTTGTTTGGACATTTATCTACTTTGTTGGAAATTCCACTATTTTGATAGAAAATTCGACTATTTGGTTGAGAATTCATGTATTTTGTTAAAAAATCATCTTTTTGGTAAAAAATTATCATTTTGGTTAAAAATTCAACTATTTGTTAAAAAATCAACTATTTGGTTGAAGTTTTATTTCTTTGATTGTATATTTAACTATTTTGTTAAAAATTCGTTCTGTTTTCGTTGAAGATTAATTTTTTTAACTGAAAATTTAACTATTCTAGTTTGTGAAGAAAATTGATCCTTTTAGTTGCCAAACTCAACCAGTTGAATGAAAATTCATCTACTTTGTTGAAAATTCCATTTTATTATAGAGAATTCGACTATTTTGCTATTCGACTATTCATTTATTTTCTTGAAAATTCATCTTTTCTTATAGAAAATTAATCATCTTGGTTAAAAAATGATCTTTTTGGTAAAAACTGCAACAATTTGGTTGAAAATTCATTTATGTTGCTGGAAGTTTATCTTTTTTGATAAAAAATTAATCTTTTTGGTTAAAAATGCATCTTATGGTTGAAAATTAAAATATTTGTTAAAAACTTAATTATTAGGTTGAAGATTAATCTCTTTGGTTATATGTTTAACTATTTCGTTGAAAATTCTTTTTTTTTAAATTTATTTTTTTAAATTGAAAATTCATTTTTTCAACTGAAAATTTAACTAATCCATTTTTGTCAGAAATTGATCTTGGTTAGTTAAAAATTAGACCAATCGGTTGAGAATTCATCTACTTTATTAGTAATTCATCATTTTTGATAGAAAATTAATCTTTTTGGTTCAAAATGCATTTTTCTGGTTGGAAATTCAACTATTTGTCAAAAACTCAACTATGGTTAAAAATTCATCTCTTTGGTTTAAAATTGAGCTATTTTGTTACACATATTTTCTTTGTTTAAAATTAATTTTTTTATTGAAAATTGAACTATTCCATTTTTGGCTCTAAATTGATCTTTTTAGTTTAAAAATTCAACTATTTGATTAAAAAATCATCTACTCTGTTGAAACTCCCACTATTATGATAATAAATTTGACTATTTCTTTAAAAAATTACCTTACTTTGAAAAGACAATTCAACTATTTGGTAGAGAATTCATGTATGTTGTTAAAAAGTTTTTTTTTTTAATAGAAAAAATCTTGTTGGTTGAAAATAGATTTCTCTGTTGTTTAAAATCCTTATATTTTTTAAAAATTGAACTATTTGGTTGAAGATTTATTTCTAGTTGAAAAGATAACTATTTTGTTTAGGATTAGTTTTTTGTTGGTTAAAATTAATTTTCAAAATAAAATATTCGACTATTCCATTTTTGGTAGAAATTAATCTTTTTTAGTTGAAAATTCAACTAATCGGTTGAAATGTTCATAATTTGTTGAAAATTTGTCTTTTTGGGAAATAAATTGATCTTCTTAGTTTAAAATTTAACTTTTTGTTTAAAAATGCATCTATTTTGTTGAAAGTACAATATTTTTATTCTTGAAATATATATGCCCCTATTTTCTTGAAAAATGACATTATTTCGCTGGTCTGAGAGAATTTTTGGTTGTGAAGTCTGCAATTGTCAAAATCACACATTTTGGAAAAAATATGCGCAAAAAAAGGATTATGTTTCTTCAATAAAAATTCTAATTTTGGAATTTCTACAGTTTTGTTTTATTTTAGTTGTTAACAAGAATTCTTAAACAAAAAAATTTAAATATGAAGCCACTGCAAATGTTATGCGCTCTAAGTCAAATATTAAAAATACTAAGCAAATCTTTTGATTTTTGATTTGTAGAATGGATATTTATCATAATGAGAGTTTTTTTTTTTTTTTCTCCTTTTATCGAAGACTTCCGGCAAATAGTGAGTCAAGCTGTAAACCGGAAAGACAGGATGCTTCGTAGTTGAAGCAGCATCCGTTTCTTTTTAAACCTTTCCTCGATTTCCATCAAAGTCATTAAGTTATTAGAAATGGAAAAATCAACACACCTGTATCGCTCATCATCATTTTACCAGAAATAGGTTAAAATTATTATCTGCTTGGAGAGATGTAACTGCACTGAATGCATAATTAATGCTCTATTTATTCTCTCTGTGTAATCAAGTAATAATATAAAATGGTTAAACTTATAATTTTTCTCTATGCATATATATAATATAATATAGAACATAATATATTTTCTTGTAATATAATTTTATCGAAATGTTTAAACTGTGTTTTAAAAATTTGTTTGTATGAAAAACAATTTACTATCATTTTTTATTGCAATGAATGACAAGTTGAAAGCATGGTAATGTTTTTAATATTCAAATTCAGAATCTCGAGAACCGTAAATTCTGGTTTTGCGATATTCGCATATATTATTCTGAGCCTGATTAAAAGCATTAAAATTACACAATTACAAATATTCATAATTGAGAAATTTCGAATCGAAAGCGTATGAAACTAACTGTGAATTCGATATCCTGTGTTTTCAATTTGTTTTTATTTATAATTGTATGGTACTGATTTGATGAACACTTTCCTTCTTCTATATAATTATTATACCATTAATGAGCAAATAAATTTACTTTCTCCAACAGGATGCATTAACGATTTTTTCATTTATTAACAATTATATTTATTCTTACATTTACATTGAGTTATATTAATAAAAACGTTTTCCTGTAAAAAAAAATGGATTTTTTGAATTTTAATCTAAATAAGATATGTTTTCAGCTAAAAATGAAAAGTTAAATTTGCAGTTAAAAAATAATTTTCACCAAAAAGAGCGAATTATTAACAAAATGAATTCAACGAAAAAGACGAATTTTTAACAAAATAATTAGGTTTTCAAGCTAAAAAGTCAAATGTTTTAGAACACACTTGACCGTTAAACTACAAACGAGGAATTTGCAAATGGAAAGTTAATTTTTAATGAAAGAAGATGAATTTTCGACGAAATAGTTGAATTTTGATATTAAATAATATTTATGATATTAATTTTGATATTAATGGAATCGTTAAATTTTCAGTGTAAAAAACTAATTTTCACAACAACAAAAAAACGAATATTCAATCAGACGAATTCAACAAGGTTGATTTTCTACCCAAATAGACGACTTTTCTAACAAGTAGTTAAATTTTCAACATATAAAAAAGCATTTTTAACAAAACTATATATACATAAAAAATTAAATTTTAAGAAAGAAAAAAAACGAATTGCCAAGAAAATAGTTCAGTTTTCGAATAAATAGTTCAATTTTTAACCAAAAAGTATAATTTTCAAACCAAAATCTAAATTTTTAACAAAAAGTTCATTTATAACCAAACAGTTAAATTTTCTACCAAATTGTTGAATTTTCAAACCAAAAAGACGATTTTTCAATAAAACAGCTGAATATTTAACCCGAAAATATGAATTTTCAAATTCATTTTTGAATTGAATTGTTGAATTTTCAAATAAAATCATGATTCTTAAAAACGAAAAATTTGATTGTTTACAAAGTAGTTCAAGTTTGAACCAAGTACTTGATGTTGCAACGAAAAAATGAATTCTCAATAAAACATGTAATAATCAATATTAAAACAAAATTATTTCAATTCTGAATAAAAATGAATTTAATTCAACCAAAACAGTCGAATTTTCAAAAGAATAGTTGAATCCTCAACCTAAACAGATTAATTTTCAACAAAACAGGTGCATTTTTCACCAAAGAGTTGAATTTTCAAACAAAAAAATTAATTTTCTACCAAAAAATATGAATATTCAACCAGAAAAGATCCATTTTCAATTTAATATCACTTTTTCAGACAAGAAAATGGATTCTCAACCAAAAAAAAAACAAACGAATTTTTACCAAATAGTTAGGTTTGAAACAAAAGAGATGAATTTTCAACTAAAATGATGAATCTTAAGAAAAACGAAAATTTCAAGAAAACGGTTCAGCATTCAACCAAAGATTAGAATCTTTAAACGAATTTTCAACGGAATAGTTAAATTTTCAACTAAAGAGATGAATCTGCATAAAACAAAATTAATTTTCAACAAAATAGTTTAACTCTTAACTAAGCAATTGAATTTTTGACCACAAACGATGACTCTTCAACAAATTAGTTGCAATTTCCACAAAATAATTATATATTGAACCAAATGGTAGAATTTTCCACTAAACAAAATTAATTCCAGACCAAAAATATAATGGTAGACTTTTCAACAACAACAAACAAATAATTTTTAACCAAAAATCGTGGGATTTTTATATTGGGTTCTATTAATTCAGTTCAAATTCAAGCGAAAAACGAGAAGTTTCTTGAAAACAGGGGAAAAATAAGAATTCTTTAAACCCGAAGAAAAATTCTTCAACCGAAGAAAAAAAACGTAATTCCAGCAGAATAGTTCAATTTTCAAAAAAATAGTTTAATTTTTAATCAAAAATATGAATTCTTAACCAAAAAAGTTGATTTTCAACCAAATAGTTTAATTTTTAATCAAAACGTTCAATTTTCAACAAAATATTTGAATTTCAAACTAAAAAAAGATCAATTTCTACAAAAAATGGAATAGTTAAATTTTCAATTCAAAAAATTAGTTTTTAACAAGAATAACAAATTTTCAACAAAATAGTTAAATTTTCAACTCGAGACGAGTCTTCAACCAAATAGTTGAGTTTTTAACACATATTTAAATTTTAAACCAGAAAGATATATTTTCAACCAAAAAGATTTTTTCTATGAAAAGGGACGAATTTTTAACAAAATAAATGCATTTTTAACTAGAAATGATTCATTTTTAACTAAAAATGGAGTAGTTGCATTTTCCGTGAAGAAAATTAGTTCCCAATCAAAAAAAAAAGAGTAATATTCAGCAAAATACTTCAATTTACAATCAGAAAGGGGAATTTTCAACTAAAATGATGAATGTTCAAAAGAAAAAAAAACGAATTTTCAAGAAAAGAGTTCCATATTCCAACAGAGAGTTGAATTTCCAACTGAAAAGTTTATTTTTCAATCAGAAAGTTCAATTTTCTACAAAAAAGATGAATTTTCAACTATATATATGAATTTTCAATCAAGGTCTTGAAATTTCATTTAAAAAAATGAATTTTAAATCAAGTAGTTGAATTTTGAACTAAAAAAGATAAAATTTCAATCAAAAATAGAATTGTTAAATTTCTAGTTGAAAAACTTAATTTTCAACCAAAAATAAAACGAATTTTCAACAAAATACTTAAATTTTCTATCAAAGAAAGGAATCTTTAAACAAAAAAATTAAGGTTTGATAAAATAGTAGTTGAATTTTTAGCTAACGAGTTGAATTTTTGTCCAAAAAAGATGATTTTTAAATAATATAGTTACATTCACAACGAAATAATTAAATTTTCAATTAAAGAAGGTGAATTTTAAAGCAAATAGTTGGAGTTGCCGTGCAGAAATTTCAGAGTGGCCCTGTTCGGGGCCAGATCTGGCAAAATATGGCCCCGATCGGTTATCCCAGTTAGGGCCAGACTCGAAATGAAACGCCTAATCCGATCAGGGCCTGACTGGGTTATCCATAAGGAAGGCCGATCTGGCCCCAACCAGGCCCCTTCCAATTTTTATTTTAAAAAATATAATTAAAATATAATTTATTCAATAAAAAAGTAAACAGTTTAGTAAGACTATTAATCTTTATTATGTAAATATTTTAAGAATAATTATTTTCAGTTTTACATATCAATATTTTTTAAAAAGTGAAGCATGTCAGAGATTCGTTCTAAACTTTCTATTCCCACCCTAATCTTTTGCATTACTGAACACTGAGCCGATGTGCAGCAGTGTTTCGTCCTCAAATATGCTGCACCTTTCTGAAATCAAATCTGCAAAGAATTTTTATGAATTATTTGTAAAGGAAAATATTTTTTTGCTCAAAGTTGATTTTTTATCAGGGTTTTTATCTGGAAATTTAATTATTCCGTTTTCAGTTGAAACTTCATCATATATATTGTACGAGTTAAAAATTCAACTATTTGGTAGAAAATTCGAGTATTTTGTTGAAAAGTCGTCTTTTTCTATACAAAATTAATCTTGTTAGTTGAAAATTCAACTTATTCGTTGGAAATTCAACGATTTGGTAGAAAATTCATATATTTTGCTGAAAAGTCGTCTTTCTGGGTAGACAATTATTCTTGTTTGTTGAAGAATTAACTTTTTGGTTGATAATTTAACTATCTTTTCAAAAATTCATCTTTTTTATCGATAATGATATTTTTTGTTAAAAATTTATTTTTTATTCTTTAAAAGTCACTGTTTTCTAAAACATTCGACTTTTTAGCTCAAAACCTTCACTCTTTTGTTGAGACTTCATCTTTCATGATAGAAAAACCAGCTTCTTTAGTTGAAAATAAATTTTTTTTATGAAAATTCAACTGCTTTCTAAAAAATTTGTTTTTCGCCTTGGAAATTTAAATATTTGATTGAATTTTAATCTTTTTTGTTTAAAAATTTGACAATTTGATTAGGAATTCATCTTTGTATGCTGCAAATTCAACTATTTGGTTAGAAATTTAGCTATTTTGTTGAAAATCTAATTATTTCTGGAAAATTGAAAAATCTTACGTCCATCACCAACGTGTTTTACTGTGTATGCTTCCCAATGGTCAGGTGCCTCCACTTGACATTCGACCAATTTATATAAAATTGCATTTGTCTTCTCATTTTAGGGTCGTGGCATGAATTTGGTGACGTGCTTTTTTTTATTTGGATCGAATCGTATCCAGTTTACTGAAACACAGTCAATAGTCCTTTCCTTTTTTGGGCCTCTTTTAATGAACTCCACTAACTGGAATGGTCGAACAAGGTTGAGATTCATTGTATTCAATCTGAAAAAATCCAAAATTTCATTAAATTCTGCTCCATACGATTAAGTATTCTGTCTAATAAATAAATAAATAATTTAACTATCAACGGCGAAAAACACCCAAGAATAAATTGTATAACCTAAGTTCTTTGATCGAGACTTGAAATTCAAAATTACCTCAAAATTCAAAATTATTTATTTATCTTGGAAACATTTTATTTTATTTTTTTAATATGTTCACATTAAAAATGAAAAGCCGGGGCAAACTAATCGTACTTTATCTTTGGATAATGCCCGTGGAACAATAAATAATAAAAAAGTGAGGTTATATTATACATTTTTTTAAACAATTTTTAATTTATACACGTCAAAGATCGCATTGATGATATAAATACAAGAAAGGAATTTCTGTTTTATTACACTTGTATCCTATTATTCAGTGATTCATTTATCTTGGAATCATGTTGTTTCATTTTTTTTGCATTTTCATTAAAAAAGAAAAGTCAACTGAACAGAGCAAACTAATTATATTTAATCTTTAGATAATGCACGTTAATACATTGAGTACATTTAAAAAAATTTAGATTTAGAATTTAAACGTTCAACATTTTATAGTTTCAAATTGAAACTGTTCAAAATTTTACAATTTCAAATGAAAATACTTCAGAGTTAAATAATTTTAAAACAGGAACGGCTACAATTGAAATAATTTCATGTTAAGAGACTTTAAAATTATTTGGTTTTCATTTCAATATTTGAAAGTTGCATGCATTTGGATTTAGAATTCAAACGTTCAACATTTTGTCATTACAAATTAAAACTGTTCAAAATTGTGCATTTTTGAATTGAAATCCTTCATAGCTAAATGATTGTGAAACAGAAAAGGTTAAAATTGGAATAATGTCATGGTAACAAACAAATTAATGAACTTACCTTTGGATATATCTTCGCACGCTTCGTAAAAATATACAGGGTCCTTTCATTTACATTATCCACAGCGATTTGAAATCCAACAAAACTTTTTCTTTAATACAATTATCCACTTTTCGCTATAACGGCAATAACCGCTAAAATTTGCGTGCAAAAATTTGCAAGCACAGCACGACTAGGCCGACGTCTGACGACGCATGACGAAACAAAAGAGACGCGCGCGCACTTTAAACGTATTTATATATAATTATACTTCATTCTTGACTGTATGATTGTACATTATATATATATTTATATTTAATTCAATCATATAAATTTCGGTATTATGCTACACTTTCCACCAGTGTAAAGATGCATTTCAAAAAAGTATAATTACGCAACTGAACGCTTACTGTTTGTCACTTTTCCATAGTTGTTCTCCTTCCCTCTGTTCGTTGCCAAATAATCGAACGGAAGACTAATCGAATACATTCAAGATTAGCGCGGCAAATTCAAATCTAAATAACTACAAAATCTCAAAAGATTGATAAATACCTACAATAATTAATACTAACTTGATAATTGCATATTTATTAACGAATTTAATGCGTTCTTCATAGTTTTTATCGGGTGTCCGTACATCCGTCCGTCCGTGATACTTTTTTCCAAGAAGGGTAAGTGAGGGGAGTGTGAAGTAGATATAGTAGGGGAGGGAAAGTTTGCGATGAGGTTTCAATGACTTAATTAAGTTTTTCTGTAGGGAAAATAATTTTAAATAATTGAAAAAGAAATTTGAAACAAAATTTTTTTTTTATTTCTTTTCTATGCTTCCTTACCCGAAAAGTACTCTTTGCCTTTGGCATTATTTATAAATCAAGTATATTACTTGACCGCACCGTACACTCATACTAGAACCTTTTGACTTATTTGAAGACTCATGCGAAAACATGACGCGACGACAAAGGTCTCGAAACAGAGAAATTTCTAGCGGTATTTTCAAATTATCATTGCGCAAATTTCGAGACTTTTCAGTGAATATGACAAAAATAAATACATTTTTATATTTCTCGATATTACATTCACTAACAATTAGTTGAATTTAACTAATTCTACATAGACAATGTCACCAAATAATTAATGAAAATAATATTTTGTAGTCAAATAACACTACCTGCAAGTTCAATCAAACTTATTTAACTTTTGCTTAGTCACTGAACTAAAAATTAGTTAAATATTCACTGATTGAGACAGGCAGTAATTTTAAATTTAATGAATTCTAATTTTTAAACTAACTTTGATTTACATAGGGTAACCCGATGTGGCCCCGACCAGGACCACAACAGTAGCCATGATCAGGGCCACATTGAGCAAACCCGATCGGGGCCACGTCGGGAATCGGGATCAAATTGGGCAATTTCTCCACGGGGTTTATCTAAAAAAGATATATTTTCAACCAAAAATAGAAAAGTGAAATTTTCAGTTGAAACAATTAATTTCCGACCTAAAATGCAACGAATTTTCAACAAAATAATTAAATTTTTAACCAAACGAGATGAATTCCGGACCAAAGATATAATGGTACACTTTTCAACCAAAATAATTAACATTTAACCAAAAATATTTAAATTTTTAATCATACAGATTAATTTCCTATCAAGCAATATTAATAAATAACAGCAATGTTCTCTTAATGAAAGAACTGTCTAAAAAATTTAATTAAAAGTATTCGCATATTATTATCAAATAGTTTTAACTCATTTTTTGATTAACGGTTATATAAAATTACATTTATATTTCGTTTTTCAAAGTAGGAGAGAAGTCAAAAGTGCAAAAATTGCAGAAATTTCAAATGATGAGAAAGTAAAATTTTCAGTAGAAAGAAGAAAAAATTCTTTAATGTTTATAGCTTACTTTTTCTGACTATTAATATTGATCTACAAGGTAATTATTGGTAGGTAATTATAATGATAATCATTATTTATATTAATATTATGATTGCAAGGTAATTATTATTATATCATTTTTCTTTTTTATTAATTATTCACAAGGTAATTATTGCATCTTGATGTCTTCGGAATAACCTTATCTTTTTCGGGACATAATTATAGGTATATATATCAGAGGATCCTATTATTTTTATGTTTTCCGCATGACGCAAGTTCGTTGGATTGGACCCTCGATTGGACCCCGGGTGGGCCTTTGTCAATGTGTGGCTTTACCTGTGGCATCAGAAGCTACAAAAAAAAAGAGTGAAATCGTACCAGCAATAAAAACCAATAGTCCATAAATTTTATAATGAACTGCAGTCTCTAAATATGTCTTATAAACATTATTTACGTCCGTTCTCTATTCACCATTTTATAAAAACGATCATATAGTCTAAAAATAAATGTATGCCACTGGAAAAAATGTTTGGTTGGCCGAACAAAAGTTTGGTTGCCCCAACCACATGTTTTTGTTGCTCTACAAACAACGAAACTGCTTTTTTGAGCCAACTGAATTATTTTGTTGGATCGTTTGGTTCATCCAACCTCAAAATTTGGTACGCGCAATACAATTTTGGTGTGGGCAAAATAAAAATTTTGTTGGTTAAACAAATATATTTAGTAGAATTAACCATATTTTTGTGAAAACAATAAGATTATTTGATTGAAGCAACAATATGATTGTGTTCAACTGCTTTGTTAAAAGTTCATTTCTTTGGTTAAAAATTCATCTTTTTGGTCCAAAATTGAACCATTTTGTTCAAAATTCTTTTTTTTTCTGTTTGAAAACTAATTTTTTCAACTAAAAATGAAACAATTCCATTTCAAGTTCAAAATTAATATTTTTAATTGAAAATTTATCTTTTCCATGTGAAAATTCAACTATGATTGGTTGAAAATTCATGAATCTTCTTGAAAATTCGTCTTTTATAGAAAATTAATTTTCTTCGTTTCAAACATTTACCTGAATAATAATTTAACTAAAAATGCAACTATTCTATTTTTGATTGGAAATTAATATTTTTGATTATATCTTCATCTTTTCTAGTTAAAAATTCAACTATTTGGTTGAAAATGAATCTATTTGGGTTGAGGATTCAACTATTTTATAGAAAATTCCTATTTTTTAATTTGTTCAAACTGTTTTTCATTGAAAATCAACATATTTTTTTTTTTTTTTTAAAAGTATTTTTCTTTTTTGGTTGAAGATTTACATTGTATCTGAAAGTTCAACTCTTGATCTGTAAATTAATTTTTTGATCAAAATTCGTCTTTTTTTGTTAACTTAAACTGATTGAAATTTTTTGTTTCTTTAAAATTAATTCTTTGATTGAAAATTTAACTATTTGGTTTACAATTCATCTGTTGGCAGAAAATTAATTTTTTTGGTTAAAAATTCAGCTATTTGCTCAAAAGTGCAAATATTCTGTTGAAAGTTTAATGACTTTGTTGAACATGCAACTATTTTGTTAGTTATCTGTTTTTCGTTGAAACTTTAACATTTTTGTTGACAATTCGTCCTTTTTGATAGTAAATTCATCTTTTATGATTGAAAATTCATCTTCCTTGGTTGAAAATGAACTTTTTCGTTGAAAATTTAACTTTTCGGGATATGAATTCAACTTTATTCTAAAAAATGCGTCTTTTTGGTTCAAAAATTCAACTATTTTGATGAAAATACAATTATTTTCAGTTGACTTTAAATCACTTTCGTTTGAATATTCGACCATTTGTTTGAAAATGCCTATTTGTAGGTTGAAAACTCAACTATTAGATTAAAAATTTAATTATTTTATAAAATGTTTAACTATTTTGTCGAATACATATTTTTTGGTCGAAAATATAACTATTAATGGTCGAAAAGTTATCTTTTTTGGTTAAAAATTAACTTTTTTGTTAAAAATTCAACGATCCTCGAAAAAATTCGTGTTTTTAGCTTGAAAATTTAGGTTTAAGTATTTATTTGAAAATTCGTATATTTTGCTCAAAAGTTCAATCTTTTGGTTTGGTTTGAAATTAATTTTATTTTGTTAGAAATTCGTCTTTTTTGTTTGTGAATTCATCTATTTTGGTAGAAAATCTTTTTTGGTTAAAAATTAGACTATTTTGTTGACTATTAACATTAATTTTATTTTGTTGAAAATTCGCCTCTTTGAGTTGAAAATTCATTTGTTTTGGTGGAACATCTTTTTCAGTTGAAAATTCAATGATTTTGTTGAAAATTCGTCAAATTTGCTTAAAAGTTCAACTTTTTGGTTGTCAATATAGTTGCATATGCAACGGTTTTGTTTGAAATTGATTTTATTTTGTTAAAAATTCGTCTTTTTGGGTTGAAAGTTCATCTGTTTTGCTAAAAAGCTTTTTTGGTAGAAAATTGGTCTATTTTGTTTGAAAGTTTAACTTTTTGTTTGTAAATGAAACAGTTCGTTTATAAATTCATTTTATTTGGTTGAAACTCGTCTTCTTGGGTTGAAAATTCATCTGTTTTGGTAGAAAATCTTTTTTGGTTAAAAATTCAACTATTTTGTTGAAAATGCAATACATTCCCACTTGAAATCTCAAGAATTTAAAGCGTTTCATATTTATTTCAATATGGCATTAACATTAATTTTATTTGAAAAAATGTAACCCTCTATTATTTTCCATTTTCTTGAGATATCACTCTATATCCTTGTTTTGAGAGCTAGCACTTTGGGCTGTGAAGTCTAAAGGCAAAAATTTTTGTTTCAACCAAAGAAATTGTTTTGTTACACCCAACACTTTTTCAGTAATCACAATCAAATTTTTGTAAAACGAAGAAAAACTCCCCAAAAAAGTAATTTGGTTACCGTAACTTTTTTCTCAGTCTATCAATCATATAATGACACCTATTCAAAAAAATGACCACTCAAAATCTTAGAAGAGAATTTAATGCAATTTCCTGCAAAACTCAATGAGCTTCCCCCATTAGAAAAGTTTCAAAGACGCTTGATAAATATTTATAATTATCCTTAATACGTTGCTTGCGTGAAATATAGCTAAAGACTCTTGATTTCTCTGAAAATTGACTTGCAGACTTCATTTCCTTTCTTTGATCCAATATTTTAACGAGAAAGTGGATATGAAAAAGTGGGTCGCATGAATATAGAATAGTGGTGCGGTAACGCAATTTTGTGAATAATCACATAAATCGAATGACTGGCTGTGTGTAATTTTGAATGCATGAATTTTCATACTATAGATACAGCTAAGTAATGTGTTATTCAAACAATTCCTTTAGTGAACGTAATGCCTACAGTGGCGGTGCATCGTCACACTCATGCAACTCCACGTGCATTCCATCATCTATGCAACATTGCAACGGTACCACGATGCCAAGAGGGCCCCTTAATGACATAGTAGAAGATAAAGGCCACTGGAGATGAGCTTGCGTAAGATGCAAAACAGCAGAATGAAAGGTGCATGCGGAATAGCCTATAGAATAAGCATCAGGGATATAACAGGCTATGAATGCCAAAATGTTGACAAGATTTGAAAACATTTCTCCATTTGCTAGGAATTTTGAATAATAAAGAATTATACAAATAATTATATAAGTAGGGAGCGTCCACATACTTTGAAGGCTCTCAATAAGGTATTTTCATAAAGTTTCCAGGATCAGAAGTAAAAATATAACAAATAAAGGTGTAATTGCAATATATAATTCTGTTCTTGCACCCACTGTGCTGTACGGTAGCTAGACCTGGACCTACCAAGTAAAGGAAAAGAGTGAAGCTAACGCATTTGGCATCCATGGTAATAAAAGTGAAAATATAACAAATAAAGCCAAAATTGCAATACATAATATTAGATAATGTTCTGTACTTGTACCCACTGTGCTGTACGGTAGCTAAACCTGTACCTACCATGAAAAGGATAAGAATGAAGATAGCGCGGTTGGCATGCAATTTCTGTTTAATGAACAAAGTCAATAATGAGAGATTCGATAGTAAAAAAGTAAAAATAGAACTAAACTTGCAATATATAATTTTGTACTTGCACCCACTGTGCTGTACCGTATTGAGACCTGGACCTACCAAGAAAAGGAAAACAGTAAAGTTAACGAATTGGGAATGCAATTCCTGCCGAATGAACAAAGTTAATAATGAGAGATTCTCAAGAAATGTAAGAATTTGGCGTAGAGGAGACACTGTTTGACTAGCGTGAACAAAATTTGTTGCGATGATAAAAAAAGTAAAATTATAACAAATAAAACTGAAATTGCAATATATAATTCTGTACTTGCACCCACTGTGTTGTACGGTAGCGAGACCTGGACCTGCCAAGTAAAGGAAAAGAGTGAAGCTAACGCATTTGGCATGCAATTCCTGTGTAATGAACGAAGTCAATAATGCGAGATGCCATGGTGAAGAAAGTTAAAATATAATAAATAAAGCCAAAATTGCAATACATAATATTACATAATATTACACAATATTTTGTACTTGCACCCACTGTGCTGTACAGTAGCTAAGCCTGGACCTACCATGAAAAGGATAAGAATAAAGATAGCGCGGTTGGCATGCAATTTCTATGTAATGAACAAAGTCAATAATGAGAGATGCGATAGTAAAAAGTAAAAATAGAAAAATAAAACTAAAATTGCAATATATAATTTTGTACTTGCACCCACTGTGCTGTACCGTATTGAGACCTGGACCTACCAAGAAAAGGAAAACAGTAAAGTTAACGCATTTCACATTTGGCATGCAATTCCTGCCTGATGAACAAAGTTAATAATGAGAGATTCCCAAGAAATGTAAGAATGTGCCGTAGAGGAAACACTGTTTGACAAGAGTGAACAAAATTTGTTGCGATCGTAAAAAAAGTAAAATTATAATAAATAAAACTAAAATTGCAATATATAATTCTGTACTTCCACCCACTGTGATGTACGGTAGTGAGACCTGGATCCACCAAGAAAACGAAAACAGTAAAGTTAACGCATTTGACATGCGATTCCTGCCGAATGAACAAAGTTAATAATGAGATATTCTCAAGAAATGTAAGAGTGTGGCGTAGAGGAAACACTGTTTGACTAGAGTGAACAAAATTGGTTGCAATAGTAAAAAAAGTAAAATTATAACAAATAAAACTGAAATTGCAATATATAATTCTGTATTTGCACCCACTGTGCTGTACCGTATTGAGACCTGGACCCACCAAGAAAAGGAAAACAGTAAAGTTGACGCATTTGGCATGCAATTCCTGCCGAATGAAAAAAGTTAATAATAAGAGATTCTCAAGAAATGTGAGAATGTGGCGTAGAGGAGACACTTTTTGACTACAGTGAACAAAATTTGTTGCGGTAGTAAAAAAAGTAAAATTTAAACAAATAAAACTAAAATTGCAATATACGATTCTGTGCTTGCACCCACTGTGTTGTATGGTAACGAGACCTGGACCTAACGAGAAAAGGAAAACAGTAAATTTAACGCATTTGGCATGCAATTCCTGCCGAAAAGGAATGTAAGAATTTGGCGTAGAGGAAACACTATTGGACTAGAGTGAACAAAATTTGTTGCCATAGCAAAAAAGTAAAATTATAACAAATAAAACTAAAATTGCAATACATAATTCTGTACTTGCGCTCACTGTGCTGTACGAGTGTACTGTAACGAGACCTGGACCTACTATGAAATGGATAAGAGTATAAAGTTAACGCATTTGGCATGCAATTCTTATGTAATGAACAAAGTCAATCATGAGAGATTCTCAAATAATGAAAGAATGTGGCGTATAGAAAACACTGTTTGACAAAATTTAACGAAATTTGTTGCGATGGTTTTTTCATTTTAAGAGAATGAAAGGAGAATGATTGAAGAAACAAGTATATTAAGGTACAGTGAACGGTAGCGTACCCAGAGGCAGACCGAGGAATAAATGAAGGGAAGGTGTGACAGAATATAAAAAGCCATAGAAACACAAAAGCCTGCTTGACAAGATGTATGGACGTGAAGGAAGCTAAAGTTGTATGCCAGGACAGGGAAGTGTAGAGAAAAATAGTCTATAATAAATGTGTGATGAAGAGTGTCAGCGGAGTGAGAAATACTTGAAACGCAAGACCTTGGAGACTAATGGACCCGCGTGAAGAGCTTTACTTGGTGGATGTGATTAAAGTAAAGAGTATGGATTTTCCGATAACATTATCAGTCAGTTTGCGTATTTTTGTGTGATCTGTGACACATTATCACTTTGTGAAGCTCTTCGCCTGGGGTGATTGATAGAGAGATTAATCAGCTACCTGTGTCGGAGCAGTGTTGATGAACGAATGTGTTATTTAAATAATTATAATTATCATTATAGAACTAGGGGGCGTCCACATACTTTAAACGATTTTGAAGGCTCAATAAGGGATTTTAATCAATTTTCTAGGATCTTAAAGGATTTTATAGAAGTTTAAATATTTCACAGGTTTTTAAGGAATATTAGCCGATATGACGAATTTTTAGGAGATTTCAAGGGATTTTATAATATTTTCCTGAAATTTTAAATAGTTTATTCGCCAGAATTAAGGGATTTTAAAGATTCTAGGGTATTTTAAAGAAATCCAAGGAATTTTAAAGAAATTTAAGAAAATTCAAGAAAAGTCAAGGAATGTCATCAGATTTTATATAATTCCAAGGAATTTTATGATATTCTAGTGAAATTTCAGAAAAATCATTCACAAGGAGTGAGGAATTTCGAAAGAATTTGAAAGATTTAATGAAATTTCCAAATATTTCAAGGTATTTCCTGAGCTTTAAAAAAATTTTGATGTAAAAAAAAACTATTTTCAACCACCGCAACAAGAAAAACAAATAGTTTTCAAGCTAAAAAATTGAATGTTTCAGAAAACAGTTAAATATTAAATTGGAAAGGAAGAATTTTCATCAAGAAAGTTAATTTTCAATGAAGGAAGATACATTTTTGACGAAATAGTTCAATTTTCAACAGGAAAGGATACATTTTTAACCAAAAATGACATCGTTAAATTTCCAGTAAAAAAAATATTTTTTAAAAAAAAAATACGAATTTTCAAATAGATGAATTCAACTGAAAACTGCGAATTTCTAACAAAATAGTTGAATCCTCAAACAAAATAATGATTTTTCAACAAACGAGATTAATTTTCCATCCAAATAGACAAATTTTCCACAGAATACATGAATTCTCTTCCCAATTGTAGAATTTTTAACTTATGAAGGGAAAATTCTTAAACAAAAATGGAATATCTACATTTTCAGATAAAAATTTAATTTTACCAAAAAACGAATTTTCAACAGAATAGTTGAATCGTCAAGAAAAAAATATATACATTTTCAAACAAGAAGATTAATTTTTCACCAAAAAAGACGAATTTGAAAAAAGTAAATGAATTTTCAACTAGAAATGTGATTTTTTTCACCAAAAAGTTGAGTTTTTAACTAGGAAGATTAATTTTCCACAAAAAAGACGAATTATCAACAAAATACATGAATTAATACATGAACAAAAACACATTTTTTGCCTTTTCCCGCTTGGGAAGCATTTTTCCAGATCATTAAGATTAAATAATTTAAGCTTCCAAACCTGAAAAAATATTAATTAATTATTAAATACTCAACTCCAAAAGAAACGCATCAGAATTTTTCGAAATTGAGAATAAAAAAATTTAATTTCTTGCATTTGTCAAACTTTTAGTAACGACAATTATTCAGTTTTTAATGAGATTTATTAAAAAAAATTTCGAGTTTGAAAAGTTTCATTCTTTACTGTCAATTTTTGGTATATTTTTGTATTTTTAACTTGTTAATTGATTTGGGATAAAGAAACTTTTATTTTTTCTTCTGAACTGAAAAACTGAGTCTTTTATTTTAAACATTTTGATTATGATTTTAATTGAGCTGAATCGGAGCAGATTCTTGGTTTCCAACATTTTTCTGATTGTAAAAGGGAAGAATTTTTTTATTGACAATTTATTTCTAAATCCGAAGAGGGAACTTTTGCATTCTCAATATTTGTATTCAATCGTAAGGGAGGAAATTTCGGTTCTCAATTTTTTTCTGAATTGGAAGATGGACACTCTTAATTTTAACCATTTTTTATTTTTTTTTTCTGAATGGCAGAAAGGAAGTTTTTTGGTTCAAAGATATGGATTTTATTTAATTAATTTAAGACCAAAATGAAATCTGCTTTATAATGAATGCTTAAATGCACCTAAATCAGAGCATAAAAAAATTCATAAAAATGAAAATTAGATTTTCAAACTACCTACTTTCCGGCTCATTAGAGACAATTACATAACAAAGGAAAAAGGAAAAAGTGAACCAAACCCAACCTTTTTTTCCTTATTCTTTCTACGTTTTTTTTATATTGCGAGGGACGAACATCTTTCCAAGCCAATTTAGACCTCATCAGGATGACTTTTCAAATAGGAAAAGAAATAATCCAAAAAATCATATATTTCTAAAAAATGCTAATATTGAAAAACATCCTCTGCACAAAATTTCAATAGAAATATTTCTTTCAAAAAATGAAGGTAAAAATTGTTTGGCCTCAAGTAAAAGAAATCTCAAAAATATTCGTAATAAAACCCTGCAGATTGGAACGAATTTTGAGCTTAAGGTCTCTGTTTGAAAAATTAATTCAAGATCGAAATAAAATCTTCTTTCTCATGAATAATTTTATGATTAGAGACAATTACAACAAAGGAAAAAAGAGGAAAAAAGGAAATAGTGAACAAAAAACATCCTCTCACTCTTTCCTTATTCTTTATCCGTCTTTTTTATACTACTAGAGACCATCATGTGCCCAAACCAATTTATACCTCATCAGGATGATGATGATTGGAGGACCGGTTAAAAATATGAAGAAGGTTGATATAATTAAAAAAAAAATATTGGGATTATTTAATTCTAGGTACATTGTTTCTTTATTCATGTTACGAAAAAGAATTTTTTATACGTTCATCAATTTTCAACAATAAATGCAAAATTAGACAATGGAAATTTTTGTAATAAAAATATCTATGGTTGTTATTTTCAGGTATTCTGTGAATTTTAAGCAGCATGAGCTTGTATTATGCATACCTGTAGTTTTCCTATAAATAATCGCTGATAAGGAGGTCTAAATTGGCTTCAAAAAATGTTGGTCCTTAGTAGTATAAAAAAGACGGAGAAAGAATAAGGAAATAATTTTCGATCTTAAATTAATTTTTCAAATGGAGAGACACCAAGCAGGGTTTTTACGAATATTTTTGATAATTCTTTTGATTGAGGCCAAACAATTGTTACCTAAATTAGTCGAAAGAAATTTTTTCACCTAAATTTTGTACAAAGGATGTTTCTAAATATTAGAAATTTTTAGGAATGTATGATTTTTTGGATTATTTCTTTTCCTATTTGCAAAATGTAATAATCTGAATATGTTGGTTCAGAATCAATCACAAAAAATAGTTATTTATTCAATTTCAACTAAAAATTTTGGCAAGATTTTGTAAAAAATAACATAAATGAGAAATGAAAAAAAATATTAAATTAAAAAACTGTTTGAAAAGTTATAAACTTCAAACGGCATTATTGACGGATATAATAAATTGTACATTCGTTTCGTTTTCTCATGTATAAAACACAGTTTAACTGAAGATAGAGGGCTCTCTGTACACTCAACAAAAAATTCTATATGAAAAAGTGCTCCGTAATCTCTGCTCTCATTCATCACTGATTACAGCATACCAAGAGCAAAAGACTCCAGTTTCAAGTAAGAAATCACTCGCAGCACATGTTTAATATTACGCTCTTTCCTAGAAGTCTTTCATTCCAACGAGAGTATTTAATGAATGTATAGTATACAGTGTATAGGGTGATTCATTTTATAAGGTAAAAAAAAATTATTTTTGAACCTAAACACGCAAATTAGCATAAACTGGACCTTTTTAGTTCATACATTTTCAGAAAAAAAGATCAAAATCGGATATGATTTAGGTTTTAGAGGTCCACTATTTGAGTTTTTAAAAATTTTTATTGATTTTTTGTTGTAATTATTTTCTCGATATTTTGAAAATGCATTCATTAAATCTTTATACATATAGAACATTTACATACTAGAACATTTGTCTTTAGAAAAAAACTCGGTTCATTTTCCAATATTTTGTTTGTTTTTTTATAACAATTTTATTTTTAACCTTCAAGATTAAGAAAAATGTCCCATTATTTCTGTTCAGGTGCAAACTGAGAAAAAATCCAAATTATTGTTAAATAACACTGAAAATGGTATTTTTACAATAAAAGAAAAATAACCATTGTTGCATATTTTCATTGCACTATTTACATTTGAATAATAATTTTGAAAACCAAAACTTACCACAAGCGGTTAATCGTTGCTAGTTCTATTAAAAATCATCATTTTTCAATATGAATACATTTTCGAAAAACAGAAAAATGTGGAATTTACAAGGTATTTAAATAAGTTCTTGTCAAATCATTCTGTCAATTTTTCATTGGTTCCATGATTTTTGTCCCAATATATCTTGATTTGATAACTTCCTAATTCCAAAATCAACTATTTTTTTGAAATTTTTTTTCTAAATTAACTTTTTTAATTGAAAATTTAACTATTCCATGTGTTATTTAACATTTATATTGAAAATTCAGCTATTTGGTGGAAAATTTCTGTATTTTTTTGAAACGTTGTCTTTTATGGTAGAATATCTTAATCTTCTTGGTGACTAATTCACTTTTTTTGTGGAAGATTCATTTATTTTGTTAAAAATTGATGTTTTTTTGGTAGAAAATTAATCTTTTTGGTTGACAATTAATTTTTTGTCTGAAAAATTAGATATTTTACTGAAAATTTAACTATTCCCTTTTTTTGTCAAAAATTCATTTGTTTGGTAGAAAATTGAACTATTAGGTTGAAAATTCATCTATTTTGTTGAAAATTTGTTGTTTTTTTTTGGTACAAAATCCTTTCTTTCAATTGAAAATTCAACTATTGGGTTAAAAATTCATTTTTTTTTTGTTGAAGATTCATTATTTTAGTTAAAAAATAATGTTGTTTCTTAAAAATTTAACTATGTTGTTGAAAATTCGTTTTTTTTCTGGTGAAACTGAATTTTTCTAATTTTTTCACTTGAAAATTCAGCTATTAAGATGAAAATTTCTATAGTTTTTAACAAAATAAATGAATATTCAACCAAAATGGTGAATTAGTCACCAAAAACATTGATATTCTGGACTGATTAACCTTTTTGGTTGAAAATTCCTTTACAAATTTAAAATTTGTTTCAAAATTCATGAATTTAAAAAAAATTAATATTCTTGGTTGAAAATTCATTTTTGTGATTGAAAATTAGTTTTTAAAAATAAAAATAAATTTTTTAACTGAAAATTGAACTATTATATTTTTCGTCGAAAATTTATATTTTTTGATAGACATTTAATCTTCTTGGTTGAAAATTCATTTATTTTGTTGAAAATGTATCTTTTTTTGGTAGAAAATTCATCTTTTGGGTTGAAGATTCATTTTTTTGGTTACAGATTCATTATTTTAGTTAAAAATAAGTTTCGTTAGTTAAAAATTGAACTATTTTGTTGAAAATTAGTTTTTTTGTTGAAAATGAATTTTTTTACTGAAAATGTGGCTATTCCATTTTTATTAGAAAATTGATTTTCTAAAGTTGAAAATTCACTTCCCGTCTATTTTTTTGGGTCGAAAATTCAATTATTTTGATGGAAAATGCATATTTTTGGTTTGAAAATTCAACTTTTTGTGAAAAATTCATTTGTATTATTGTGTTGAATTTTTAAAAACTTTTTATTGGGTTAGTTTCAGTTCTTTGTAATTATTAGTTTTTACAAATCTCTGACGGATTTCAAGATGATTCAAATTTTAGATTTAAAAAAAATTTTATAATCTGTTCACTGTTATCATCATTTTCAAAGAAAACTCAAAAAGTTAATTTTTTTTTGGTATTTAAAAATCTTTTGATTGGGTTAGTTCGAGTTGGTCGAAAACAAACCCGTTCCCTTAATTCAAAATTTTGATTTTTTCTAATTTCGAAAATCTGTATACCGGATTACGTCGAGGTTGCCGAGGATCGAACTCCTTACAAAACCCTGAAAATGTTGTCAGTTGTCGCGTATCTCTCACCGTTTTCAAGATAACTCAAAATTTTTTTTTTTTTTTTTTTGTATTTTAAAAATCTTCAAGTTGGGTTATTTTGAGTTGGTCGAAAACCAACCCCCTCTGCAAAAACCTTAAAATTTTGGTCGAAAGCGATTCCCCTCTTTGAAATCTGTGACCCTTTTAGAGATAATTCAAAATTTTTGTTTTCCTTCGAATTTGGAACATTTGTTTACTGGTTTAGGTCGGGGTGGCCGAGGACCATCCCCTTTTAGTAAACCCTGAAAATGTTGCCAGTTTTCGTGTATCTCGCACCGTTTTCGAGATAATTCAAAATTTTGATTTTGTTTTGCATTTTGAAAACACTTTCTTCCCTTTCCCCTATGTATTCTTAATTTTCAACTATTTTACTCATTTATTCTAATAATTAATCCAGAAATGTTGACTTTTGAAATTTGCGCCCACTTGAATTTAAAAAAGATTAAAAGTTTAGCAAATAATGGAATTGTTAAATTTTCAGGTAAGAAAATTAATTTTAAAAAAATTGGATTATCTAAATTACTTTCATTCAATTGGATTACATGTGGATTAATCTGTTTTATATGTGGATTACTCTGAAAGCAAAGTGGATAACCGTGGATTGGAACTGAATTACTCCACATGTCAAGCGGATGACAATGGATTAAAAATTTAAAAGTGGATTACTCTGAAATACTTGAGCTACAGCAGATTACAAGTGGATTACGCTGGATTAAGGGATTCAGATAAAGGGTCCAGCTGTTTGCCAAAGTTGTTTCCCCCTCGGAAAAAAGTAAATTACAAAAACTATTGTTAAGATAATTATTTTTCGTAGGTTTTAAACTTTTTTCATAAAAATTAATTTTTATCCAAGTAGTTTGACTTTTAAGCAAGCAGTTGAATTTTTGAAGAAAAAAAAATAATTTTCAACCAACAAGATTAATTTTATACCAAAAAAGAATTTTTTGAACAAAATACATTAATCGTCAAGCAAATGTTTGAAATTTCAACTGAAAACAATTAATTTGGAATTACTAAAAATTGATTAGGTAAATTTTTAGTTTATTAAAATGATTTTCAACAAAAAAAGGATTTTTAACCGAAGAGATTAGTTTAAAAGCAAGAACATTGATTTTCTACCAAAAAAGACAATATTTCAACAAAATGCATGAATTTTCAATCAAATAGTTGAATTCTCAATCAAAAAAGGTAAGTTTACAATCGAGAATGGAATATTAAAATTGTGAGCTAAAAAAATTATTTTTCACCCAAAGAAAACAAGATTACAGCAAAATGTTTTAATTATTCACCAAAATAGTTCAATTTTCAAGCAATTTTTTACCAAAAAACGCATTTTTATCAAAATACATGAGTTTTCAACCAAAAAGTTGAATTTTCAACTAAAAAAGATAAGTTCTCAACTGAAAAGTAAATATTTACATTTTCATACAAAAAATTAATTCCCAACCAAAAAAGAAACGAATTTTCAACAATATAGTTCAATGTTCTAGAAAGCTAAATGAATTTTTCACCAAATAGTTGTGTTTTTAACCAAAAGTATGAATTTTCTACCAAAAAAGACGAATTTGCAACTAAATACAAGAATTATCAACAAAAAGAATAATTTTCAACAAAAAAATGGAATATTTAAATTTTCTGTTAGGAAAATTAATTTTCACCAAAGTTGGGATTATATACATTACTTCAAATGAACTGGATTACTCAGATTACCCCAGATTAAAATTTCGGATAATTGTGCGGTCCAGCGGATTACAAAAGTTGTTTCCCCATCAGAAAAAATTAATCACAAAAATTATTGCTAAAATAATTATTTTTCGCAGGTTTTAAACTTTTTCATAAAAAAAAACTTTCATCCAAGTATTTTGACTTCTAAACAAGCAATTGAATTTTTCACAACATCAAAAATTAATTTTTAATCAACAAGATTAATTTTTTAACAACAAGATTAATTTTCTTCCAAAATAACAAATTTTTAACAAAATATATTAATTTTCAAGCATATGTTTGAATTTTCAACTAAAAAAAAACATTTTGGAATGACTAAAAATGAAGTAATCAAATTGTTAGTTAAAAAAATTAATTTCCAACTTAAAAAATGAGAATTTTCCACAAATAGTTTCAATTTTTCATCAAAATAGTTTAATTTTCAACCAAAAATATAAATTTTCAAGAAAAATGATTAATTTTCTACCAAAAAATAAACGAATTTTTAACAAAATACATGAGTTCTACACAAAAAGTTGAATTTTTAACTAAAAAAGATGAATTATCAACTGAAAAGTGAATATTTAAGTTTTCTTTGAAAAAAATTCTCAACCAAAACAAAGCTAATTTTCAAAAATACACTTGAATTTTTTACAAAGTTAAATTAATGTTTCACCGAATAGTTAAATCGTTAACCAATAATATGGATTTTGACCAAGAAGGTTTTTTTTCTACCTAAAAAGACGAATTTTACACAAAATACGTGAATTTTTACATACAAAGATTAAATTTTAGCAATTAATGGAATGGTTAAATTTTCAGTCAAGAAGATTAATTGTCAATAAAACTTGGATCATACTCGATTACTCATATTATAGCAAATTACTTGTTCGGATAACCCAGCATTTCTGCGGATTACAAAACTTGGCCCCCCCCCCCCCCCGGAAAGAAATGAATTACAAAAAATATTGTTAAAACCATTATTTTTCCTAGGTTTTAAACTTTTTTCATAAAAAGATTTTTTTTCTCTTATGACACATGACATGATTAATTACATATAGAAAGTGGAATTTATGAAAAATATTCTGAAAAAAAAATATTAATACCAGAAGAAGAATGAGCGAAACTTCTCAACAGATTCTTAGAACGAAGATATGGAGTTCGAAAGGGCCAATGGCCCATCGTCAGACTCTAATTTTAGCCTCTCTCGTTTTCGAAGACCAACTCAAACCCACGCAATTTACAAGGGCCATAGGTGCTTCACCTTTAATTTTCACCTCCGGGTACATGGTCCATATTTTGTCACGTAGCCTTTTGCCGCACAAGCAAAATTGCGCAAGCTAATCTCAGATTCTGTTAAATGACATCTTTGGGGTCGTGTATAAATTTTGTAACGTTTTTTTCTGAAATTTTGGAACCACTTACACCTCCGCCCCCATCCAACGTAATTTCTGCCGACTAAATTTTTTTCGCGAATTTATTCAGGGGTCATCTAAAAATAACGAAAGATGATTGTGGGGAAGGGGAAGTTTGGTAATATTTTACTGTTTCTCATGAATTAACAGCGTAGTTCAACTTTCTACCAATTACACTGGAACTTGGATTTAAGGACGGGTTCGGGCATAGCTTGCAGTGGCCTCGATCCTAGATCCAAGGAATCGAAAAGTCAACATTCAGGGCCGCGTAAACCATTTTTGTTCGATTTGGGCGCATGCAACAGCTGAAGCAACTAACGCGCTGAGGGTACTGTCCTCATTCTGTTTGTCACGCATGACTGAGCACCGCCACTCCTTCGGTCCAGGTTTCAGTGCAATTAAATTTTCAATCATAAAAGATCATTTCTTTTAAAAAACACGAATTTTCAATAAAATAATTGGATCCTCAAAACTCAAAACCAAAACAGATTCATTTTTTTAAAAACAATTGCATTTTTAATTTAACCAGAAAAGAGGAAAGTTCTACTAAAAGAGACGAATTTTCAAATCAAAAAGACCAATTTTCAACAAAAGTTGAATTTTCAACCAAGAAAGATTTTTCAGTCAATGAACAAAAACAATTTCATCGAAAAAGATCGAATTTTAAGTCAAAAACCAAAAAAACGAGCTTTTCATATAAAAGGTGAATTTTAAACGAAATAGATGATTTTTCAATTACAATTGTAAACTTTTAACAACGATGTTAATTTTTCTACCAAAAACGGCGGTTTTGTAGTAAAATACATAAATTTGTAACTAAATATAGTTTAATTTTCAACCAAGCATATAAATTTTCTACCAAAAAATACGAATCTTCAATGATATACATGAATTTTTAACCATATAGTTGATAGAAGAATGTTCTGCAAAAAATTTAAATTTTCCACCCGAAAATATTGAACCTGAACAAAAATGTTAATTTTCAACCAAAAAGTTCAATTTTCAATCCAATAGTAAAATTTTCAGTTGAAAAAATTAATTTTTGAACAAAAAAGAAAGAATTTATAATCAAAAGGATGAGTTTCAACCAAATAGTTAAATTTTTAACTAGAAAATGTACATTTCCAAACCAAAAATGGAATAGTTAAATTTTTAGTTGACAAAATTAATTTTCAACCAAGGAAATAAATTTTTAACTAAAAAGGTGAATTTTTAACCACGAACATAATTTTTTACGGAAAAGAAGAATCTTTAACGAACTAAATAGACTTTCAACCAAAAAATGGAATAGTGAAATTTTCATTTTTGAAAATTATTCTCAATAAAAATTGAATTTTCTAAAAAAAAATTAATTTTCTACCAAATTGACTTTTTAAAAAAATTGTTGAATTATCAACCAGAAAAGATGAATTCCTAACAAAAAACTTAATAGTAGACTTTTCAACCGAAGAAGACTGAAAATTCAACCAAAAATATAGTTTGATTTTCTCATAATTCGGTTCTATTAATTCAGTGAGCATTTCGATAGAAAAACGGTATTGTTTTTGACTGAGAATTTGATTATTTTATTCTTGGAAAATTAATCTTTTTCTTTAAAAAATCATCTTTTGGGTTTATTGATAAATTCTTTTGTTAAAAATTTATCTCTTTGGTTGAAAATTTGACAATTTGTTTGAAAATTAATATTTTTTGGGTTAAGATTTAATTTTTTTAACTAGAAATGTAACTATTTCATTTTTTCTTGAAAATTGATATTTTTAATTAAACATTTATTTTTTTCTGTTTGAAAACTCAACTTTTCGGTTGAAAATTCATGTATTTTGTTGATAATATCAACTATTACATGTTTCGTTGAGAATTCATATTTTTTTGTTTGAAACTTAACAACTTCGTTTAAAGCTAAATTACTTTAAAAAAATTATTATTATTATTTTTTTTATGATTTTTGGTTGGAAATGAATAAGTTTAGTTGCTAATTCACCCCCTTAGCTCTAAATTTAACTATTTTCTTGAAAATTCGTAAATATAATTAGTCAATTTTTTCATTAGAAATTATTATTTTAAGTTAAAAATGTAAATATTTGGCTAAAAATTTATCTTTTTTGGTTCAAAATTCAACTACTTGGTTGAAAGCTGGACAATTGGTTAAAAATATGTTTCCTTCTTAGTTATAAATATATTTTTATATCTGAAAATTTAACTGTTTCATTTTTGTTTGGAAATTCATCCTTTATATTACGTTGAAACTTCAATTAATTAATAGAAACTTCATGTATTTTGTTAAAAATTTGTTTTTTTGTTAGAAAATTAATCTTGTATGTTGAAAATTCATCTTTTTGTTTGAGGATTCAACTATTTGGTTCAGAATCACCTTTTTTTTTGGTTGAAATGAATTGATTCAAAATCTGTTTTTTTTTTTTCTGAAAATTAATTTTTCAAACTTAAAATTAGACGATTCCAATTTTGGTTAGGAAAATATCTTTTTTGGTTGAAATTCAACTAAAATTCATTTTTCTTGTTTGAAATTTCGTCTATTTGGTGCAAAATTCAACTGTCTTGGTTAAAAATAAATGGTTGAAAATTCAAATGTGTTTGAAAAAATACGTCTTTTTGGCTTAAAAATTCAACTATTTATTTCAAATAATAACTATTTTACTGAAAATTCGCCTCTTTTGCTTAGAAGTTAAAATATTTTGTTGTTAATGCAACTATTTGTTTAAAAATTAATACTTTTAGGTTGAAAATTCCTCTTTTTGGGTTAAGAGTTCATATTTTTTGGTAGAAAATCAGTCGCTAACGAGGAGGAACATGGGAGTCAAAAACAGCCCAAAATTCCTGACGTTATAGTTTATAGACGGCTCCATAAAAGATTTTTAAAAAACATTTCTAACTAAAAATTAAAAAAAAAGTTCTAGGCCCTAATGCCAATTGAAAAAATCTTCTTTACAACTAGTTTCATATCTTTACTGAACATCATAAAAAAAATTTCAGGAACAGATAAAGCTTACCGCAAACTTAAAAAAGAAGATAGAGTAAAAAAACAAGTTTAACAGATATTTTTCCTCATATCTCAGGGCTGACGTGACGCACATTTTATGAATGCGCTACTGTTGATTAAAGTCTCGTAAATTATGGAAGTTAATGTTTTGATGCAAACAGGAAATGCAGACGACGCATTACCGTTAAGCGGATTTCAATGCAATCTTTCAGTAATAATGGTTAAAAATAAATTATTTTATCCTTCAATTCAATTCAATTCAAGACGTTTAAAGAAGTAAATATACATTTTCCCCTTACTCCTTCCATCCACTCTTCTCCACCTGATATTCCTCCTCTCTACCTCTCCCCACTTTCATCCTTTCCATGCCCGTCCTATGCTCACTTCCCTAATCCCCTTCATCACATACTTCCCCTGCATGCTAGCCTTCATAAGTCCTCCCCCACACCCTTTTTATTATTTTGCCACCCTCCCCACAACTACCCCAAATCCACTTTCTATACTTCTCCTCTTATCTCCTATTTAAGCTCTTCACACTTCTTTTCATTCCCTCCCCTACTCTTCTCTCCTATTTTCCTCCAATGCTTTTCCTACTTCTCCTCTCATCACAACCCCTTAGCCCCACCTCTCACATTTCCCCACTTTTCCTTCCCTAAAGTGCCCTCCCCTCGCCCACTATCGCTTCCCCTAATCTCCCTTGCACCTCTACTCACAGTTTTTTACTCTTCACAACTCCTACTCCACCTCACCCCTCCCTTTCTATACTTCCCCTCAATTTCCCTCCCGTGTCGGGGTCGGAGTTTATTATCTTTTTTCCTCGTAGTTGGTAGATTTTTGTAAATATTTTTGTACTTTGTTTCAACAAAAATTAAAAATTAAAAACAGGCGAAAGGAAAAACAAGAAAAAGGATAAAGAGTTTGCTTTCTTGGTCTTTCCTCTTTTTATGGTTCTGTAGCCTCGCGCAATAACCCTTATAGTTTTGGTTACAACTCAGGGAACTCAGGAAGAAGGGAAATGAGGGGGGTAGAGAAAGTGAGGGGAAATGTTGGGGAAATGAGGGGAGGGGGAAGTATATGAGAAAGAAGTTCAGGAAGGGAGGGGAAACGAAATTTGAAGTGTGGGAAGGGGTAGTAGGGGAATGCTGGCCGAGTAGGGGTGGGGAAGTATGGCGGGGGAAGTTGAACGACTTATTTACGTCTTAATAGGCTACAAAACTCTTTTTACATTGACTTATATTTTTTGTTTTTGTAATTTCCAAGAATTTCGTTGTTGAATTTGAATGTTGGTCGTTAAAGAGGAGTTTGAATTTTGATTCATTCTGAAGGAGAATCACTGTTTCAAATACTCCGCCAAAATAAGTTTTAATCTCCACGTCTCTGTGCGCAAGTACGCGCGAATGTTTCGCGCAAAGCAGAGGGATTTCGATGTTCCGGTAGAAAACGAGCCAATGATAATTGCGTTAATACGGTAATATATTATAATAATAATATTAATAATATTAATTGCGGTAAATTTCATGATTAGCGAGAAATTGTGTGTGTGTGTGTGTTTTTTTTTTATTTCGAAAAATGTTCGCATTTTTTACGCTTAAAAACTATTTTCAGCGTGGCGTCTGTCTATACCGTCTTTTCTGTCGTCTGTCTCAATTGTTGAAAGACCTGTTCATCATATGTTAGCAGTGAATTCGAGGATAAGCATTTTATTAATTCTGAAAGGAGATTTCTTTTTCGCAATTGAGCGATTTAAAACGAGACATGAGGAATCTTTAAACTGCCAATTGTCATCAAGACGCCGCATTCGTACGGCCTTTATCTACTGGCGCGATACTGCGAAGCTTTCCCTGCTGCTGTCAATCGAGCTTATAATCAGGTTTTTTCTTTTACAATGTAGTTAACAATATCATTTTGCTTTTGATCAAGACTTTACTAATTTAAACGAATTCATAGATTTTTAATATTGCGAGCGTGTAAATGGATGTGTGTGCGTGTGTATGAAAACACGATTTTAGATTTATGTTCGTCTCTTTTGATGCGATGCGGATTTTTCCATGATTTCTATCGATAATTTTATCTGACGACATTTTACATAGTAATTTGAGGTAAAATATATTTGCCATTCGAATCTGTATATATATTCACAATTTCTTCATTGACCTCTGCCTGTTGTCATTTGTACTGAGTTTCGTGTTGATATTACCAATGAATAACCACTTGCTTTCTCTTTGGAACTTATTTCGATAAATTAAAACATTTTATTGTAAATTAGAATCACCTTAATTTCTAATATTGATTTCATATAGAATTTAGAATTAAAATATTATATCCGGTTTACAGTTAATAAAATAAAATAAATATCAATAATCATTTATATTACAATTCTGAATTTAATATTTTCAATTTCTGAAAATATTGTTCTATTAATATACTTTTGCATCAGTATAAAAAGTCTTAAATTTGTACTTTTTTGCACCAGAACATTATTTTTTAATTCTAGATATTTGAAGAAAAAATAAAATGAAAGTGTTTTTTCTTCTTTCATTTAGATGTTTTCAAGTCGTATATTCTGATGTAATTATTGATAAATTTAAACTTTTCCTTATCTAAAAAATCCTTAATCTTCTTAAAATCTTTATCTTCATCTGTTTCTAAATTAAATCAGATCAAATGGTGTAATTCTGGAATTATTCATATAGGAAAATGATGCAATTATTGCAAAATCCAACATGCTTTAATCCAACCGATAATCCTTATTGCAAATTAACACAGTACAAATTATGAGTTATCAATTATTATTTTGAATCGCACTGTGAAATAAATCGATTGTGTGGTAATGAGAGGTTTTACATAAAAAGTGGTTCCTGAATTAACAAAATATTCAATTTGTATATTGCTATAAAATATTCAGCATAATCCAGATTCAAGGTTGAAAATTGTTGAAAAATACACATTTTTTGTGTTTTTTAATCTTCATTCGTAAAATGTAGTATATTTTATCGTACAAAATTTAATTTTTCATTTTTGCGCAGGGCGATGGCAAAATATATAGTCTAATTAAGGTAAAGTTGATGTTGAGGCAGATTTTTTCTGTTTTTTCCGAATATCAGACTAGTAATCGACATTATTTAATATTTAATATCAAAAGTCAAATATTATTAGTTAATTTTATTTGGCTAACTATTTTATTGCACAACAAGATTCAATTGTACTTGGCCAAGTTTTTGAATAGTAGATGTTCTTGGTGAGATCTAGTTCTCTCTGAAGTAAAAAAAAATCTTTTAAATCTTTTAAGTGAGTAAATATAGTTTAATCTTTTTTTCTAAAAGAGCGGAATTTGGAATTCTTCATGATTTTTTCTTAATCTCCATGATTGATAACACAGGGTGACATAATTTTTACCCAAACACTGGACCAGGTGACCCCGAAGAATTTTGATGTTCTAAAAATTAATCCGTTGTCCAAATTGTTCTTATACGTCAGAATTTCGAGGTATCCTGACCAAAAAGTTAAAGAGGCGAATTTTCTGCCGTATTTGAATCAATATGCAATATGCGAAAAATGGAAAAATTACATTTTGATTCAAAAAAATTGTAAAAAAACGCATTTTCAACCAAATATTTAACTTTTTAACAAAAAATTATTAATTTTGGACTAAGATAATGATTTTCCAATGAAAAAAATGTTTTTTTGAAAAGTAGTTTTACTTTCAACCAAAAAAGATTAATTTTTAACAAAAAATGTTATAGTTGACATTTCAAATAAGAGAGGCTTAAATTAAAATAAAAAACAGTTGAATTCAACCAAAAAATAAAAATTTTCCAAAATATAGTTGAAACCATAACCAAACAGATTCATTTCCAATCAAATATTTGCATTTTCAACTAAAAAATACGACAGATTACATTAGAAGGAAAAGAAACGATTTTTCAACAAAATTAGTACATGAATTTTCAATCAAATAGTTGAATTTTTAACTAAAAAAGTTGAATTTCCAATGAAATAATTATATTTTCAACCAAATTGTAGAATTTTTTAATCACACGAAATGAATTCCACACCAAAAATATAATAGTAGAATTTTCATTTAAAAAGAATGAACTTAAAGACCAAAAATATTTGAATTTTCTTATTGGGTTCTATTAATTTAGTCCACACTTAAGCTAAAAAATGAGGAAAACGGAAAAGGGGGAAGTTTCATGAAAACAGGGGAAAAAATGAATTATTTAAAAAAGACGAATAGGTGGAAAAGTTCGAAGTCTGAAATATGAATAAATAAAAATATTTACTAAACGTTATCTAGGTTCGTAACGTTATTTCTACTACCCCCCCCCCAAATCGTTACCAACCGTAATTTTTAGGCCGACCCCCACCCCTCTCAAATTGGTAACTCAAATTGGTATTCTCAACTGAAGTAATGAATTTTCCGACGAAGAAATGAATTTTTGAGAGAGTTGTTCTACTTTTCACCGAATACTTGAATTTTCAACCAAAAAAGTTCTTTGGTCAATTATAGAAAAAAATTTCATCTGAAATATTAAATTTTCAACCAAATAGTTGAATTTTCAAACAAAAAGATGAATATCCAACCAAAAAAATAAATTTTTATAAAGTAGTTTAACTTTCAACCAAGTCATCATCTTACTAGGCACTTATTCAGTCCATGGCTGATGATGAAAAAACGGATTCTCCCATGAACAAGTTTTAAAAGAAAATCTATTTCAGGACAGAAGTTTTGATCAGTCTAATTACAGAATATTTTACCCTCCAAATTTTCTCGAGTGAAATGTCACTCAATTCGAATGAAATATCACTCGATGAAAAAGTGGAAACCTCGCTTCTCTTATTCGAGTCACAAAAAAATTAAAATGCTGTAATAATTAAAAAGAAATACAAATTCAGCATTAAAAAAAAATGTTAATTTATCTTATACAGTTTCTTGACAATTTACCATGAATGATACTAATTTTTTCAGGTAATATATTAATTATAATATATTATAATGATACATTAATGATGTACTAAAAATATACAAATATTGCTTGAAATATATAAATAAATTAATCAAATAATTAAATCCTCTTTAAATATATTAATTAATTTTTAATAATGAAGACTAATTAATGAAAAGAGAATTTTTTGCGTGTACTTGAAAATAAATGCGAAATATGCACGCGAGTGTTCGGACTGAAATTCTAAGAACGACTTAAGTCCAGGTGGCTTCAATTCAGAGTGGAGTGTATTACATTTGTGTCTTCTTCTAGCTTTTGTTGGGGGGTTCTGAAAAAAATGAGTATTAATATCTTATGAATGATGATCATGTAAATGAATTTTAGATTATATGGCTGCTCGTAAGAATCAAAATCATGAAAAAATGGCTATTCGGAAAAATAAAACTTAGAGCGAATGTTAATTCGCTGAAATTGTTAGTTGCTGGAATGAATTTAGGCAGAGTAAACTTTGATATCTTTGTTTACTCAACGTATTATTTTACAATAATTTGATTACACTTTTTTCAAATAATATAATTAAAATGTTTTGAAAATAAATTTCAATTAAAAGTGAACTGTTTTTTCAGCATCTTTTCTCAACAAGAAATTTATTATTCAATTGTAAGAAATATTGTTCTTTTTTAAACTCATAAGCCATATATTTCTATAAATATATAAAAATCTAATATCTCAAGGATGTTCCAGGGGTACATATAACCTAAAAATGTAATAATGTTTAAAACGGTTCAGAAAATCGAGAAAAATAGCCACATTGTAGAGTAGAACAAAATTTGGAAGAGAATCTAAGTATTCTTTAAAAAAATAGTTGAATGTATAATTTTTTACTTAAAATGAGTTATTTAGACTTTTGTGTTTTTTCTTTCGCTTTAGGAAACAATTGTAATATTGATTTAATCTTTATCATTGTTGGCTTATTTTGTTCTTGAAATTATTAATTTTATCATTTACAATTTCTCTTGTATAAATTTTTATTGCGTGAAACGTATAAGTTTTGAAAAAATTTCCACGAATGAAATCGTGGAGAATCTTTTTATTGACAAAATAAACCGCCAATGATAAATATTAAATCGAAATTCCAATTTTTAGCTACAGCAAAGAAAAAAACAAAAAATTCTAATTAACTAATTTTGAATAAACAATTACGTATTCAACTGTTTTTTTTAGTACACTTAGATTCTCTTTCAAATTTTCATAAATTCAACATTGTGGCTATTTTTCTCGAATTCAAAAGCCATTTTTATTAAAAATTAAATTTTGAGGTTATTTGTAACCCTGGATGCCCTAAAACGTAAAAAAATGTTGAATAATTTCGGAGAAATTGATGATCTGAAAGGTTGGCGGAAAACTCTGTTTTTATAGATATTTCCCTACAGAATGATTGAAAATTATTCAAATAGGGGACATACAACGCAGATTTGTATACGTTTTAAGAAAATATAATGCCTATCTAACTCCGCATCTATCTTTCTGCCACTAGTGAATAGGCTTCCAAGATATCCGTACTTATCAACTTGTTCTATTCTATCATCATTTAAGACAATGTTGTATATTGTTTTGTTACTCTTTCCTTCAAACACCATAATTTTTGTTTTATTTACGTTAATTTTGAGGCCCATGTTCTTCATGCTTGTATTAAGTTTATTCAACATTCTTTGCAAGTCCTCGATTGATTCTGCCATGATAATCTTTTCATCTGCGAAAGCTAACCCACGTACCTTGACTGTTTCGAGATCTACACCTTCTTCATCGAAGAGGGCAGTTCTTAGACACTCATCCATGATAATACAAAATTGAGCCTAACCGTTATAAAATATTTAAACTGTGAATTTGTTCATAAAAATTGTTTAAACAAATTCCAAGTGGCATCTATCTTCTTTTAGTCTTCATGCTTGTATTCAGTATGTTCAAGATTCTTTGCAAGTCTTCGATTGATTCTGCCATAACAACTTTATCATATGCGGAAACTAACCCACGTACTCTCACTGTCCCGAGATCCACACCTTCTTCGTCGTAGAGGGCCATTCCTGTAAAATGCTTGTTCTAGTTAAAAAAATGCACAGAAAACTTTTTTCCTACTTTCAAACTTTTTTCTGTGATCTGTCTTGAACTAAATATTTTATCCGTACATGATCTTCATGGCATAAATCCATTTTAGAATTCCCATATATTTTCTTCTGTTTTACTCACGTTACTTAATAAGCTGATACCTTTGTAATTATTGCAGCTGCTTTTATCGCCCTTTCTTTTTTATATTGGTACGATAATCGCTTTTTTGCAATTGTCTGGGACTTCTCCTATCTCGATATATAAATTTATCAATTCGCACAACCTGTTCTATATCGCAGTTCTGTTGCCCTATATCTTCACCTCCCAAGAATTCTTGAAATGAGTTTTTCAAAGCGTCTAGTATCCCGTCTGTATCATATAGTATTTCGCCCTTTCGATTTCTCATGCTGCTAAACTCTGTACTTTTACTTCCCTTCGTATTCATAGTTAATATAGTCAAAGTTCCCACGTTGTGATTACACAAATGTTATTATGTCTGTCTGTAGTCTGAAGTAATAGTAGTCTTTGTAGGCAGTATCAATCCAAAAAGGGTCAAGTTCTTTAACCAGTCTTCTTCAACCAACATTTGTGGTTGTACCCATCAAGAATTCCGTTATATTTGGGGAAACGTAAAAGGGAAAATTCTTTATTTACCTAAAAAGAATAGTTCGTATAAATTTCATAGGGTAACTGAAATAAAATAATGATAAAGAATCAAATTTGTAATTTATTTTGCAATATATAAAAAAGCATTCTCGGTCCCATGTACAGAAATAATAACATATTCATTTAATATAATAGAGTTCAACATAATATAGAAAATTGAGCATTTTGGACACACTTTAATTGAGCGCAAAGCACGAGACAAGTGATGAGAATCCGTTTTCATGAAAAACGTTTTAATCGAGGAAGAAATCCGAGGAAATCGAGGAAAACATCGAGGAAGTTTTCAATCCTAAACTTAAACAAATTGAACAGTTCAAAGATTCCTGGTTAACAAATATAAATCTACACTTTGCGGTCATTCTCAATGCTCCATGATAGCATTTTTATTTTTATTTCAAGTCGTTCAAAATAATAATTGTTTAGTTGTTATTTATACATTAAACTTGAAAACTTTTCCTTAAAAATTAAAAATTTTGTGAATGGAACAATTAAAATCGCGATGTTCAACATTTAAATTCAACACTCTGAAAAAGTCAAATGTAGTTAAATATTTAAAAATTGTTTGTTATGTTAATTGAAATATTTCAAATTGAATGAGTGAGAAATGGAAAATTTTAGATGGAAACAATATTTGAATATGATTTGAAATTAAATAAAAGCGTTTTATTATTGAACAGATTCAGAATTGTCTCTTAAAATCACTTATTATTGTTCAATTTTCAATATTCGAACTATAGTTCAATTTTTAAAATAGTTATTCAATTTATGTTCAGAGCTGATTAGCTTAGACTGTTTTTTTATGCGAAATAAATTATTTCAAACGCTCGCAATTTTGCATTATTTAAGTCTACCAAACTGCATTTCGAAATTCAATCAATTGAAAATGCCCACTTAAAAATGATACTTTAAAATCCAAAATGTTTAAAACAAAAGAGTATAGAATTACGCATTGTGAACTGAATGATATCATAAATGAAAAAATTAATAGTGGACCTAATATTAACAACAAATTTTTAATTGAACTTATTTTAAATCCCATTATATCAGATGATATGTATGCAATTTGCAATATTTCAAGTGATTTGATAGATTTTTTTTCTTCAATTTGTGAAATTGTTGGGTAAAAATAAATTCAATGTCATTTCTCGGTCCATCGGCCGGCCTAGAAATATTATTTGAATCGAATTAACGGCTTAAAGACTTGTGGTTTCCACACGAAATACTCTAAAATTCTTTGCGATTGAGCTTTGCGTACCTATTGGACATTCCGCGTTTTCTTCTGGGGTCAATTTTTTAAAAGCGCGGCTTTTCATGTTATATTTCACCCGTGTCCCCTTTCGAGAGGATTGCAAATATATTCCACGAAAAATCTGTTGGTTGCGATTACTGGTTTTCTTGAATATTGCAAACGCGTCACCATCGGATGTTGATAATACAATTTGCTCTTCGGTTGGCAGTGGAAATAGAACATTATTTTTGTCTCTAGTTGCAATTGGTATATCGAGAGGAAAAGTATATCTGCGAAGTTCGAACACTTGGGCCAAATTCTTGAGGGGAATAAGTCGAACAAATCTAAGTTCTTCAGGTAGAAATCCAAGTATGAGAGTAGAAAGACGCCTGTCAGGAGGAGACTTGGACCTCACACGAAGAGGTGGCTCGACAGGAATAGGAGACCGGGCAGAAGAATGAGGTCTGGCAGGAGGAAGAGCACTGCCAGGAGAATGTCTGCCAGGAGAAGAAGCAGGAGGTCCGGAACCAGGAACGCAAGGAATGGGGTCGCCATTAGGCAAACAGTCAAATTGAAAACTTAATTCTACAATAAGAAAAAAAGGATTAATTTTTTCTTAAAGTACAAAATCGTATCTTCGTATATCATGATTTGTGAATGTGGTTGTGATTATCAATGTAGTTGTGAATCTTTAGTAATTGAAAATTGAACTATTTGGTTCAAATTTTATATATTCTGTTGAAAATGTGACACTTTTGTTATAAAAACAATTTTCGTGTTTAAAAAGTCACCTTTCATTTGAAGATTCATCATCTTAGTTGCACATTGTTTGTTTTAAATTAAAAATGACCTATTTTTTTTTATTTTGAATTACGATAGTTTTTGGTGGAGATAGGAACTATTACATTTTTCGTTGAGAATTGAATGGTTGCAGTACAGAACTAGATAATCAACATTTTTACTGAAAATGGGCTTTTTTATTGAAAATTTTCCAAAAATGAAATACATGTTGTATTAAAAGGATTTAATCGAAATCTCATTTTTATATAGTAATAAAAAGATTGGCGATTCAAATCCACAAAACTACCATATTCCTTTGTCTAAAAGTTTTTAATTACAGTACAATAATAAAATCACATTCAATCAAATTCAGCGTCCCCATATCTCAGGAGGAAATTTTTATTATTTTTTAAAATTAAAAAATATTTTTACTCGGAATCGGTTAACTTTTTCTAATTGAAGTCATTTTATTTCAATTCAGCAAATCAACATCTCGGCAGTCAGTTTAAATTTTTCGTTTAAACTGAAAATTACACTTTTTATCGTGATCCGGAATTGAGCCTGTTTCAATTTTAGGTTCCTGCCACTTTGAGATTGTGAACTTTCACATTATATTTCTCGGGATTAGGTAAATTATTTTAATCTTAATTTTTTGTTCTCGATTCAGAAACATGTTAGCTCGAGAGAAAAATGTTGTTTTATCTCTAAATGGTGATTTCGATTTTACAGAAAGTTATTTAGTTTAAAATTATTTTTCTTGTTAAACATTAATTTTTTCAACTGAGAATATTGCTATTCTCTTTCTGGTTGAAAATTGATCTTCCTTAGTTGAAAGTTGAACTACTTGGTTAAAAATTAGAGCCGAACGCTAGATAACGACACAAGGTCTGTGGCTTAATGTCTCTGTTCAATATTTGAAAGTAAACTTTTTGAACCAACATAAACTGTGGAAAAAAAATTTTGCAACAAGATTGCACAAGAAGGCTTAAAAAGAATTATGTTCCTCAAAAAACTGTAATAATTCTTTTTAGGCCTTCTTGTGCAATTTTGTTGCAAAATTTGGTTTTTTAAAGTTTATTTTGGATTTTGAATAGATTTTAAATCCTTTATGGAAAAACGAATCAATATCTCATACATTTAAATTTATCTATCAAATTCTTATATCTGAGTTTTTACCTATTATTGTCTCAATATCAACTATTAATTACTACATGTACTGTGTCAACTGGATTTTTAAGTATGACTTATTGATAAAGTGTTACACAATCTTAAAAAAAATTACTTGAAATTATAGATATATTATGTAATACATCTATAATTTCAATTAATTTTCTTATTTTATTTATATTATTCTGAATTTTATTATTATATTTACCAACAGAACTCAGGATAACCGCCAAGGAAAAGACCAGAGTCCAGGCAATCCTCATCTTTTCTAATTATAGGAGAAATTGATCAATTTACTAATGAAGAATGTGATTCTTTAACCAACATAACTAATGAATATGCTACTACTTCATAAGGTTATATATCTATATTATCGTCGTCATCTCTTAGATAAGAGGCATCAAACTAGTTCCTCTATGATATTTACATTTGATAAAATTCAGTTTCAAGGGAAAAAATGTTGTGACAGATTTAATTAAAAGCCGTGTCTACGTGTACTAAAGTTTCGGTACAAGTAGCCAAATTTTGTCGATACGAATGGGGGAAGCTGGAAAAGGGGCTATTTGTCCCGAAATTTCGGTACGTATAGCAGGAGTATAGCTGTATTCTTTCGGTACGCGTAGACACTTCCTTAATTAAAACTGATCTCACGATTTACGTAATCTTTTACATTTTAGGGAAAGCTGATTTTTACATGGCAAATTTATATATTGTTTACTATAACGGCCAATTTGAAGCCATGAAAACATAATATAATTTCTACGAAATATGTTTAAAAATGGGAAAGATGGACGTCATCCTTTCATATTTTTTACGAATTTTGTGAGAAATTACTTCAAGTTTTTTCTAAACATATAAACGAGATTGCAAGTTTTCAAAGATTTTAAGGGCTTTTGATAGATTACAAGGATTGAGATTGACAGTTCCGTTCGATTTTTTAAGGGATTGAAATCTAAATATCTTCGCTGACTAATCGGGGATTCAAAAAAGAAGGACAGAAACGGAATTTTTAGGTATTGAAATTTCTAATACCTTTGAATGCAAGCCATCTTACCAGGATATTGACTCTGGTGGAAGCAACTAATGACACCTTCAACATTCGTGGCCGCTGTGTAAGGATAACAGCGGTAAAAGACAAACCCCAAACTACACCATGCTTCTAATTTTGTACCTACCTCAACATCATCGCAAGGGTTTTCGAACATCATATTTAATTAATTCATAAGACCGAGCCCATTTCAAATCAGGCAGGTCCTACACTTGAAGTCGCAGAATCTCTCGGGGGAAAAATATGTTGTTTTTTAGAGGAAATTAAGCAATACGTATTTTTGCGATTTGTGGAAAAAAAAATTTTTACGAAGTTTTTCAAAAAAGTCCCAATTTTTTCTTTAAATTTATGTAACTTTTGGCCCAATTGAGAAAATGTTGAAAATTGACAAAATAGCGGCGGTTTTTCTGAAAATATTAAAAGTCGATTTTCTCAAAAAAAACCACACTTATATTTTTTGCCAATTTTTTTTTTAAATTTGTACTATTATAAGGAAAATACCTTGTGATTTTTACGTGGGCTAAGTAACTTTTGTGGCCAGGATAATTTTTTTGATGAAATCGAATTTTTGCATTTTTCTTGCAAACAATAACAGATACGAAAAAATGTGAAGAAAATAATTGGCACAGTTAGAAAAGTTCTACAACAAGTTTCTTTACTCATTTATGATATCTTGTACCATTTCCAAGAAAAATAAAAAAATTCAGTTTTCATAAAGAAAAAAATTCTCTTGACCACAAAACAATTTTAGCCCGCATAAAACTTATAGAATATCTTTTTTATATAAATAAACGTTTCTAGTCCTTCAACTTGATTTTCAAATTTTATATATAAATGAAGAATTGAAATTCGAAAATGTCTTTATTTATTGTTTTCTATCATTCTGTGATAGTTTAATCTCTCTATGAAAATTTAGATTCGAAATAACAGGTAAAACTCGAAGAATAAATTTGAATGCCAAACGACAAGAGTGTCCTAATCTTGAAACTGTGTATAGAAAAGCAATTTATAATATAGTTAATAACAGATTTTTACAGATAAAATAATTGGCTGCCCTGCTGCAACTGTAGTTTCCGGAAGAAATATTGAATTATTTATTTTTCTCTGAAATGGTACAAGATATCATAAATGAGTAACGAAACTTTTTGTGAAACTTTTCTAGCTGTGACAATTATTTTCTTCACATTTTTCCGTATCTGTTATAGTTTGCAAGAAAAATTCGAAAATTCGATTTCATGAAAAAAATTCTCCTGGTCTCAAAAGTTATTTAGCTCACATAAAACTCACATGATATTTTTCTTATGATAGAACTAATTTAAAAAAAAATTGGCAAAAAAAAGAAGTGTGGGTTTTTTGAGAAAATCGACTTTTAACATTTTCAGAAAAACCGCCGCCATTTTGACCATTTGTAACATTTTCTTAATTTTCTCACGGATTTTTAAAGAAGGCGATAAACTCTACCAGATTGTGAAAATAAATCTTAAATATCTCAATTACAAGGTCAAAAGTTATATAAATTTAAAGAAAAAATTGGGGCTTTTTCAAAAAACAAAGCAAAAAATTCAAATACGCATAACTTCGTAACAAATTTTTTTTCCACAAATCACAAAAATACATATTAATTGCCTCTTAATTACCTTTAAAAAACAACATATTTTTCCCTGAGAGATTCTGCGACTTCAAGTATAGAACCTGCCTGATTTGAAATGGATTCGGTCATAACATCTTTATCTCACCAGGCACTTGACATAGTCCATAGCTGATGATGAAAAACCAAATTTTAAACCAAATAGTTGAATTTTTAACCCAAAAATATATATGATCAACACGCAAGTTAATTTACAACCAAATAGTTGAACTCTTCACCGGATAGTTAAATTTTTAAATGAAAAGATAAATTTTCAACCAAATAGTTAAATTTTCAAATAAAAAGATGAATATCCAACCAAAAAAATAAATTTTTAATAAAGTAGTTGAATTTTCAAAGCAAAAAAAGTATATCTTCGAAGTTCGAATAACCGAGACGGATTTTTGTAAGGGATAAGTGGAACAAATCTAAGTTCTTCAGGTGGATATCCAAGCACGAGAAAAGAAGGACTCCTGGCAGGAGGAGACCTGGACCTGACATGAAGAGGAGGTTCGGCAGATGAAGGAGACTGTGAACTCAATTCTGCAACAAGAAACAGAGGATTAATTTGTTCTTAAAGTTCACAATCGTATCTTGGTATATCATGAGTTGTGATATTTGTTGTAATTGTCAATGTAGTTGTCAGCATAGTTGTTTACTGTTTACAGCATTGCTATCCAATTATGCTCATCTTTAAAAATACTGGAGGTTTTTCTACACAGGAAAAAAATTTACGCGGAATTCTCCGTCGGCAACCACGTAAGACTCCACGTGAATTATAAAATTCCACGTGCGGTTATGCGTAAAATTCCACATCCTCGTGGATTTCTACGAGAATTAAGGAAATTATGTGGATTTCGAACGTAAATTTCTACATAGATTTCCACTTGGATTTCTGCGTGAAATTTGTCGTAGAATTTAAAGTCAAAGCACGTTTAGACTGAAACTTCAACTGTTTCGTTTTTTGGTTGAAATTTGTTTTTTTTTTTTAGTTGAAAATTGAAGTATTTGGTTGAAATTTTATATATTCTGTTAAAAATCCGACTCTTTGGTATAAAAAAGACAATTTTCGTGTTTAAAAAGTCATCTTTTTGTTCAAGATTCAGTATTTTATTTGCAAATAGATTTTTTTCCCTTATAAATGACCTATTTCATTTTTGGTTGAAAATTTATCTTATTTACCTGAAATTTAAATTACATACTTGAAAATTTGTCTTTTTTGATTAATTTCAAATATTTTTGATTTAAAATTACAATTTTTCCGGTGGAAATAGCAACTATTAGATATTTCGTTGAGAATTCATCTTTTTTGTTGAAAATATTCAACTACTTGGATAAAAGATCATCTTCTTTGTTCAAAATTAATTTTTTTGGTTGATAATTCATCATTTTAGTTTTTAAATTCATCTATTCAGTTAAAAATATAGCTTTGCTGTTTAAAATTCTCATTGCTTTGGTTAAACTTTAATTTTTTCAAACTAAAAACTTAACTATTCCATTTCTGGTTGAACATTGATCTTTGTTAGTTGAAAATTGAACTACTTGCTTAAAAATTCTTCTTTTTTGGTTGACTTCAACTGTTTTTGATTTGAAATAAAAATATTGTTTGCTTGAAGTATCAACTATTACATTTTTCGATTAGAATGAATTTTTTTTTGAAACTTCAACTGCATGGGTAAAAATTAGGACAAGATTGCTAAAAATTCATTTTTGTGGGTGAAGATTTATCATTTTGGTTTAAAATTTGGTTTAAAAAACCTTTGGTTTAAAATTGAAAAATTTTGTTGAAAATTCTTTTTTTTTTGGTTAAACATTATTAGTTTTAAATAAAAATGTAACTATTCCATTTTTGGTTGCAAATTCATCTACTTCGTTGAAAATATAACTATTTAGTTTAAGATTTTGTTTTGTTTTGCTTAACCGTTAATTTTTTAACTGAAAATTTAACTATATTTTATTTTTGGTAGAAAATTCATCTTCGGTAGTTGAAAATTGAACTACTTGATTAAAAATTCGTATTTTTTAATCGACTTTAACTGTTTTTGATTTAAATTTTATGTTCATGTTATGTCTGGTTCAAATGGAAATTACTACTGTGAAAGTATACTTTCGTGATACTAAGAAATAGGATTCAAGTAAATGCATTTCCTTGGTTCCAACATTTTTTTTCAATGTGTATATTAATATTTATTAACTAATTACATTCTCATTCTAATGAGAAGGTATTGGTTTTATGTAAAATTTGACATAGTCGGTTTTCATCAAATCTCCACGTTTTGAGACCCCCTGAGCTAGAAAAAACGATTTTTACGAAGGTGTCTGTCTGTCTGTAGTCTGTAGTCTGTCTGTCTGTCTGTCTGTCTGCCTGTCTGTCTGTCTGTCTGTCTGTAGCCACGATAACTTTCGAAAAAATGATCAGATTTGATTGAGCTTTGGCACACTTTTTTATGGCCGAAAAATAGAGAACGAGTTCGTTAACCAGCTATTTTGGATGAAAATTCAAAAAGTGAGCACATTTTGAAAATTTTTGAGACCACTTTTTTTGAAGATTTAAAAATTCTATGTATGGTTATTAGTAGTACGCAAAATGACGAACAAAATATTCTAATGACTTTTCGTGATAAAACAAAAATTACTGGAGTTATAGCATTTTCAAAATTCCAAAAAACAAACGAAAATGTACATTTTAAGCCGAAAAACGCACGATATGAAAAAAAGTCAAAAGGAGAAAAACGTTGCTTTTTGAACGCCCTATAATATTTTCATAACAACTTTTTGAATTTTTTGAAAAATAAAAAATTCAAATTTTGATCGCACAAAAAAATAATCAAAAATTCCATTTTGCTGTGAAACTATGCAAGATACGAGAAAAGATCATTCCACCAAAATTGTGCACCCAAAAAAGATCTACAAATTTCTTATCATTCACTTTTTGATATGACGCGTAGTTTTTGTTTTATTCGTAAAAAACAGCATTGAAAATAGAAAAATCAAATGCACAGAACCGAGCGTGGAACGCAAGGTTCAAATGATTTTCAAATCAAATATCGAGCGCGAAGCGCGAGTGTCTGGATGAGAATGTGTTCCTTAAGGTCGATAGAACCTTGAGTAAATGAAGTTCCTTTTCAGTCTAAAATAAAAACAAATTTAACAATCACTTAATATGTAGAGGTTTTGATAATTTTATAATATTTGCAAACAAACTTTTTCTTTTCATCGAAGTCGAACACGAAGTTCAAAAATCTAGAGGAGCCGAGCGTAAAGCGCGATGTAAATACGCCCGAGCGCGTAGCGCGAGGTGAATACATAATCGAGCGCGAAGCGCGAGATAAATATATGATCGAGCGCGAAGCGCGAGATCCAACAGTCGCGCGCCCTAGGCGCGCTCAAACTTGCGAGCGAAGCGAGCCGCGCGCGAAGCGCGCGATGAGAATGTGCCCGCGAAGCGGGCAGATTTTTTTTTATTTAATATGCATTGTATATTAAAATAATAACATTTATATTACATTCAAGATACACGTGTATATTAAATTTCATTTACATGTGTGTCAATTCAATTGTATATGCCAAAAAGACGATTCTTTTAGGAGAAAGTTAAATTTCCAACAAAAAAATTCACTTCCGACCAAGAAAGATGACTTTTCTATCATAACAGATGAATTTTCAATCCAAAAGGATCAATTTTCATTAAAACAGTTTCATTTTTGTACCAAAAACGACGTCTTTAAAAACATAGTTAAATTTTCAACCGAAGAGGTGAGACTTACAAATAAACAAAAAGACGAATTTTCCAAAAACTAGAATAATTTCTGCCAAAGACGTTGAATTTTCAACAAAATACATGAATTTTCTACAAAAATAGTTTAATTTTCAAAATAAATTATGAATCTTCACCAAAGAAATAAATGCAGTTGGACTTTCAACCAAGTAGTTGAATTTTACTTAACCAAAAAAGATGAATTTTCAACTAAAATGATGAATCGCCCAGAACAATCAAATGAATTTTTAACAAAAGCATTCAAGAAATGTAGTTGAATTTTCAACTAGAAGGTTGAATTTTTATCCAAGAAAACTAATTTTCTATCAGAAAAGAAATTTTTTTAACAAAGTACGGGAATTTTTAATCAAATAGTTGAATTTTCAAGTAGGATAGATCATTTTTCAAATGAAAATACAAATTTGAAAACCAAAAATTGAATAATTACATTTCAAGTTTAAACAATCAATTCTCAACAAAAAAACACATTTTCAACCAAATATTTAAATTTTCAATCAAAGATATCAATTTTTGACTGAAGTGATGATTTTCCAACAACAAAAAATAGATTTTTAACAAAGTAGTTCTACTTTCAACCAAAAAGGATTAATATTATTGATGAAAAATGTTAGAGTTGATATTTCAACCAAGAAAGATTTAAATTAAAATTAAAAACAGTTGAATTTAACAAAAAAATACGAATTTTCAAAGAAATATTCAAAACCATAACCAAAAAAGATTACATTTCTTCCAAACTACTTAAATTTCCTAACAAAAACGATGAATTTTCAAACAAAATACTTGCAGCAGAATTTTTTAATCAAACAAGATGAATTCCGTACCAAAAATATAATAGTAGAGTTTTCAATTAAAAGAATGATCTTTCACCAAAAAATATTTTGATTTTCTTATTGGGATCCACTAATTCAGTTCGAATTTAAGCGAAGAAACGAGAATGAACGTTCAACTTAAAAATGAATTTTTAACAAAGTAGTTGAATTGTTTATTAGAAAAATGCATTTTCACAATATAATTACATTTCCAATGAAATAATAAAATTTTCAACCAAATAATAGAATTTTTAATCAAACGAGATGAATCCCGAACGAAGAATATAATAGCAGCCTTTTCAATACAAAAATGAACTTTTACCCAAAAAAAATATATATAACTTAGATTCTAAGTTACCAACCTTCGTTTTTAGCCCCCCCCCTCCCCTGAAAGTGGTAACGTAATTTATGGAAAGTACCGCCAGGCCACTTTTTCTTTTAGGACTTCACCACTGTTTATAAGATATCAAAATCGTTCGGGGTCACCTAGTCCAGTCTTTGAATTAAAAAAGGTAATTTTTCATTAAAAATCGAAATGAAATCTACTACATATCTCATGAATAATTGTATGGACCTAAATCAAAGCATTAGGAAAATTCACAATTCAAAATTAGATTTCCAAACTACCTCCTTTCCGGCTCATTAGAGACAATTTCAATATTTCGAAAAATCTTTTAATTGTGGCCAAACAACTTTTACCTCAATTTGTCAAAAGAAATTTTTTCTATTTAAATTTTTTTCAGAGAGTATTCTAAATATTAGCAATTTCAGAAATCTATGAATTTTTTAGATTGTTTCTTTGAATTTTCGTTATACATGAATTTTCGACCGAGAAGAACAATTTTCAACTAACAACATTTTTAAACATAATTAAAACGTAATTTCAAACATTCTTGAGTAATAGCTCATTCGTTAATAACATATACAAATTGAGAAGTTAGTCATAGGATATTAAATATGAGAATCCATGAGTCATTTCAAGTTTCCGCTAATAGTCTCTACAATTTTCTTACAATTAGTCCCAGGATAATCAGTAAGTAATGTCAGTAAAATGTGTAACGGTGCCAAGGAAAAAAAAAGAATGTCATATTGCTTTGTGTAATGCCATGATTAATTGCATGTTATAATTATATATGTATTTGCAAGTTGCGATTACTTATAATGCATGTTATGCAGTGGTGTAGTAAAAGTATTTTTTTTTTATCAAAAAGGCTGTTATTATATTTTTAGTTTGGAATTCATTTCTCGTTTGGTTAAAAA